>MDKH01129981.1:0-83652 GCA_005239495.1 Nicotiana undulata
CTGGGGGAGCTCAGCCATCAGGCGCCCCAGCACGTTTCTTTGCCATCCCAGCCAGGGCAGACGCAGTAGCTTCAGTTGCGGTGATTACAGGTACTATTTCAGTCTGTGGTAGGGAGGCTTCAGTGTTATTTGATCCAAGGTCTACGTACTCTTATGTTTCGGCTTTATTTGCTCATTCTCTGGATATTGTATGTGAGTCCTTGCGGCAGACATAGATACTGACTTCTTTGCAAAAGTCTTGGCCGTTTTGGGCTTAGATGCCTCTATCACCACAGGAGCAGCCTCCTCAGTCTGTTGGACCAGGTCCAATGTTTCCTCCTCAGCAATAGCCTCAACAGGCTCTCCCAACTTTGCTTTTCCTTTCTCAATCATTTTCCTCTTACTCTCTTGCATAGCCTTTTCTAGCTTCTCCTCCTCCTCTCTAACAACGTTTCCTGTAACTCTTCTTCTTGAAACACGTTCATCACCAGACTCTGCTTTCTTCCTCTTCTTTGAAGAACCTGGGGCTTTAGGCATTGAGGACCTTGCAGTCCTTCTCTTCTTGGGGTTGTAAGAATCCCCTAGTTTCTTTAGCCTCTCAGCCAAAGGTTCATCATCAGACGCATGAAAATCCTCTACCTCCTGGAACAACTTCTCCAGACCCTCAGCAGCTTCTTCAACTGGGATTGTTCCCCCTGTCACCAAGACCTCCTCCTCAAGATCATCACGAATGGGGCCAGAAATAGCAAGTGGGGAACCATCCTCCCCAATTCCCCTCACACCTTCACCCTCACAATCAAGAATTGTATTATTCCCTATTTTTCTTTCCCTACTAGGGACCTCCACGTCCACCACTGGTCCCACCAGCACAAACCGATTATCAAAATTCAGATTAGAGGTAACCTCATCATTACCTTTTCCAGTGCTGGACGAACCAGGTGCATCGTCATGTGCTGATTTGAATGACTCACTGGATGAATCAGCTTTTGGTGGTGCCTCAGCTTGTAACAGTTATTCCAAGAACCTCAATCTTGAACCAGATGCAATCGATTTGCGTGCAAGAACCTTGACACGACGGCCTTTTGGGGCTGGGGTTTTAGGTGTGGGTTTAAGTTTTGGTGTAGGTTTAGGTTTTGGTGTAGGTTTAGGTTTTGGTGTGGGTTTGGAGACTTCATGTTGTTCAGGACTTCCTGGGTTTTCTGAAGATTCAGAACTAAACACAGGAGACAAATCAGACTCGTAAGCTTCCTCGTCGTAATCACGATTCTGGGAATCAGAAGAAGCAGATGACATGGTTGAATTTTTGGTTTAGCTAGAAAGATGAAGAATGCAGTAGATGTTGTGAAATATGACTGAGTTGAACGGGGTTCTACTTTGCTTTATTCACAATAGGTAATGATGGCTTATTTATAATGTGTGGCTAGGGAGATTACAACGGAAGAGTGTTAATGCAAGTAGAAGCCTAATCGATTTATAATTGTCAGTGATTGGACTTGATTAGACCGTTACTTTTCCCCCTAAAATCGTTACTTTTCCCCCTCAAGCTTGTTTCTTTCATAATGCTCCCTACTCAATGCCTTGGTGAATATATCAGCAATTTGACGATCAGTAGCACAGAATTCAATGGAGATCATTCCCTTTTCATAGTTATCCCTCAAGAAATGGTGCCTAACATCTATGTGCTTAGTTCTCTTATGATGAACCGGGTTCTTAGTCATACTAATTGCACTAGTGTTATCACAGTAAATAGGAATGCATCCCACATCAATACCAAACTCCAAAAGTTGTTGCTTGATCCATAGCAACTGAGCACAGCAAGAGGCTGCAGCCACATATTCAGCCTCAGCAGTAGACAAGGCTACTGAATTTTGTTTCTTGGTGGCCCAAGAGACAAGGCAGGAGCCCAGAAAGTGAGCCATGTCTGAAGTACTTTTCCTGTCAACCAGGAAACCTGCATAGTCAGCATCAGCATATCCTACAAGGTCAAAGTTACTACCTTTAGGATACCAAAGGCACAAATCAGTGGTGCCTTTCCAATATCTCAGAATTCTTTTTACTGCAGTGAGGTGAGACTCCTTTGGGTTGGCTTGAAATCTAGCACATAGTCCCACACTGAACACAATATCGGGCCTGCTTGCAGTAAGATAGAGTAGAGACCCAATCATTCCTCTGTATGTCTTCTGATCAACGGATGAACCAGGTTCATCCACATCCAATTTTGTAGCTGTGTCTATTGGGGTATCTATCTCTTTTGAATCTTCCATCTTGAACTTTTTGAGGAGTTCTTTCACATATTTCTGTTGATGAATCATTGTTCCATGTGGAGTTTGTTTGATTTGCAAACCTAAGAAGAAGGTCAGCTCACCCATCATACTCATTTCAAACTCGCTCCCCATTAATGTAGCAAATTCCTTGCTGAGCTTTTCAGTTGTTGCCCCAGATATGATATCATCAACATATATTTGTACAATCAGAAGATTCTTTCCTTTTTCCTTTAGGAACAAAGTACTGTCAGTTTTGCCTCGTTTGTACCCATGCTCCAGTAGGAATTTTGAGAATCTCTCATACCAAGCTCTAGGTGCTTGTTTGAGACCATAGAGAGCCTTGTCAAGTTTATAAACATGATCAGGTGATTCTTTGCTCTCAAAACCAGGAGGTTGTTTCACAAATACCTCTTCCTTAAGATAACCATTTATAAAGGCACTCTTGACATCCATCTGATGAAGAGTGAATTCTATGTGTGCAGCAAATGCTATAAGAAGTTTGATTGCTTCCAATCTTTCCACGGGAGCAACGGTCTCATCATAATCAATTCCCTCTTATTGGTTGTATCCTTGAACAACCAGTCTTGCTTTGTTTCTTGTAACAGTTCCATCCTTATCGAGTTTGTTCTTAAAGACCCACTTGGTGCCAATTATTGTTCTGTCCAGTGGCCTGGGTACCAAGTGCTATACTTGACTTCTCTCAAATTGATTCAGCTCCTCTTGCATGGCAGTTACCCAGTCAGCATCTTTCAGGGCTTCAGCAATGTTCTTTGGCTCAATCAAGGATAGAAATGCATCAAACGCACACAGATTTTTCAAGGAGGATCTAGTTTTGATTCCTGATCATAGATCTGTTATGATGTTCTCAAGAGGGTGAGAACTCTGATATCTTTGTGGTTTGACTACCAATTGTTCCATGTTGTCTTGTTGTTGTGGAACAGGATCAGGCCCAGGAGTTTCATGTGAAATTCCCCCTAAGTGTTGCCTGGGGTTGTTGAACCTGGTCCTTCACCTGTTCCATCTGCCATAGGTGCTTCAATGTAGTCATTGTTCCTCACCAGTCCCAGCTCTTCATCTTCTGGTTCCTGTCTCTCAGATAAGGTGTTAGTTTCATCAAAGACAACATGTACACTTTCTTCTACACACATAGTTCTTTTATTGTATATTTTATAAGCTTTGCTATGTGTAGAATATCTCAAGAACACTCCCTCATCACTTATGGGATCAAATTTTCCTAAAGAATCTTTGCCATTATTATGCACATAACACTTGTATCCAAAAGCCCTAAGATGGGATATGTTGGGCTTTCTCCCTTTAAGTAATTCATAGGGAGTTTTCTCTACCAGATGTCTGGTCATGTATCTATTGATAATGTAACATGCAGTGTTAATTGCTTCAGCCCAGAAGCTGTGAGGTAGCTTGCTTGATAGAAGCATGGTTCTTTCCATGACTTCAAGAGTTCTGTTTTTCCTTTCCACAACCCCATTTTGCTGTGGGGTTCTTAGGAGCAGAGAAGTTGTGATTCACACCATGTTCATCACAGAACTCAGCAAACTTAGCATTCTCAAATTCAGTACCATGGTCAGATTTAATGGATGCTAGTTGATGTCCTAATTGATTTTGAATCTTCTTGACAACTGAGGTGAACATATCAAATGCTTCATCCTTAGATGCCAAGAATAAGGTCCAAGTGAACCTTGAGAAATCATCTACCAACACCATCACATATCTCTTCCCACCTCTACTTAGAGTTCTCATAGGAACACACAGATCCATATGAACCAGTTCCAACGACCTGGTGGTACTGACCATTTTCTTACTTTTGAAAGAAGACCTTACCTGCTTGCCCCTTCCACATGCTTCACAAACCTTATCTTCTTTGAACTTAATGTTAGGAAGTCCTATCACTAAGTCCTTTGAGACCAGCTTGTTTAGTTGAGTCAGACTTGCATGACCAAGACTTTTGCTCCATAGAAGGGGATCAGTGTCCAACACACTAAGGCAAGTGAGTTCATTCTCATACATTGTGGACAAGTCAATGACATAGATATTGTTCATCCTTTTACCCTGCGTAACAATCTGGTCAGTAAGCAGGTTGATCACAAAACATTTAGTGGAGGTAAAAGCGACAAGGTTACCTCTGTCACACAGTTGCGACACACTGATTAGGCTGTATTTCAAGCCATTTATCAGATACACATGTTCAATTGAACGTGTGTCATCTTTACCTACCTTGCCGACCCCTATTATTTCACCTTTCTTTCCATTTCCAAAGGAGACATTTCCTCCTTTGAGGTTTTCAAGTGAAAGAAATTGTTCCTTGTTCCCTGTCATATGCTTAGAGCAGCCACTGTCCAAGAACCAAATTAGGTTGCTTCCCTTCACTTGTACCTACAAAAGGAAATCAGGGGTTAGTTTTAAGAACCCAACCTAGTTTGAGTCCTTTTCCATGAGAGAATGGATGAATCAGATTTTTCCTGGCCCATTTTGGTAGCCAGTTTTTCTTTTTGATGAATCTGTCATTTTTCTGGCTGGCCTTTTCTTTTGAAGCACACTCATATTTATAGTGGCCAGTCTTCCCACAATGGGTGCAAATTTTGTTTTCTGGGAGAGTGAGATACTTTCTTTTGGGATCCCACTTAGGCAATGGATTCCCAAAGCCAAGTCCTCTCCGGATGCTGCTATGATTCTCTTGGAGCCATGTTAAGGCATCAGAAGACTTATTCCACTTACGTGTTCTATCAAATTCATATTTAACTTTGCCAAGTTCTTCTTTTAGAGATTTCATCTGCTCATCTTTGGCATACAGTTTATCTTTCAGTTTACCTAAGCCTTCTTCTAACTTAGCATGAGAGTGATCAACTACCTTTTTACTGGATCCTAGTTTTAACTTTAAATTTTCAGATTTTAGTTCTAGAATCTCAGCTTCGAGTGGTTGAACCTGGTTCATCAAGACAGTGTTTTTCTATTCAGATTCACTGACCCTTATTTTCAGGTCCATGTTTTTTGCTTTAAGCATTGCACACTCTTTAGATAGTTGATCCTTTTCTTTAGTTGTCTCCTCAGAATCATCAATAAAGTCAAACAGCAACTCAGAGAGTTTCTCTTTAGATAGAAACTTTATTTTTGCTTTAAGATGTGAGATACTTACCTGAGGCTCTTCATAAGTTTCCTCATCAGATTCTCCAATTGCCATGAGAGCCTAATCTTCTGTCTCTCCATCTTCTGATTCCTCATCTGAACTCTCCCCCCAAGCAACAACCATAGCCTTTGTAGTGGTTCTCTTGGGTTGGACCAGTTCCTTCTTCTTATTCTTTCTTTCATATCTCTCCTTCCTCCATTCTACTTCCCACTGGGGGAAGTTCTTGATGAGATGGTCAGTTTTTCCACATTTATAGCATCCATCATTTGCTGGCCTTTCTGGAGCCTTTGCTTTGTTGAAGTTTCCTCCTCTTGGGATGCCTTTCTTCCTCATGAGAAAGTTTTCTGAATTCTTTGGTAATCATGGCAATCTCATCATCTTCCAGATCTGCTCCCTCCGTGATCCTCAGTGCTAGACTTCTTTCCTTCTTTGAGGCATCTATTTTCATGGTCTGCCTTCTGAGTTCATAGGCAGTAAGGTTGACAATCAACTCATCCAATCTAAGGGTTGCCATATTTTTGGATTCCTAGATGGCAGTTATCTTGCTTTCCCAGGAGATAGGCAAAACCCTTGTCAAAATCTTCTCAACCTTGTCCTCTTCAAGGATGACTCTTCCAAGAGACTTTAGTTCATTGGTTAAGGTAGTGAACCTTGTGTACATCTCCTTGATTGTCTCTCCTTCTTTCATAGTGAAGTTCTCATACTAGGAGTATAGCAATGTACCTCTGGACCTCTTCACTTGAGTTGTTCTTTCATGAGCTACCTGTAGAGTATCCCAGATTTCTTTGGTAGTGGTGCAGCTTTGGATTCTGCAATATTCATCTGGGCCTAGTCCACATACTAGCCACCTCTTAGCCTTGGCATTTTTCTCCCACTTTTTCAGATCTTCAGCCGTGCAGTCAGCCCTAGTTTTTGGCACATCTATACCCTCAGCTGTTTTCTTCATTGTTGCAAGTGGTCCATCAGTGACTATGTCCCAGATTTCATAGTCTTCTCCAATGAGATGGTCCTTCATTATATTCTTCCACCAAGAATAGTACTAGCCATTGAAGAGTGGTGGCCTTGCAGTTGATTGCCCTTCCCAGTTCCCAGGTGGTGCAGTCATCTTGATCTTTTCCTAGGTCTTAGCCTCTTTAAGGATAACCTGCTCTGATACCAATTGATGTTTTAGACTTCAATACTTCACAATATTTAGAGTTAATTGTGAAGTACCCAATTTTCGAGTGCTGTCTAATAAGAAGAACTTGGTTCTTCTTAGCTTACCCACTTACTACTGTTTGCGGAATAATAAAGCAGTAATAGTAAAGACACAGGGATTTTTACGTGGAAAACACCTGGCTCAAAAGGTGAAAAAACCACGACCTACTCCTCAGTAGGATTTGCTCAAACACTTCACTAAACCACTGAGCCAAACAGACTTACAAAATAAACTCTTTTGTAATCCTAGGACTAACTCTAATCCTCTTTGTATCCACTAGCCTCTAGCTAATTTCTACAGAATTCAAGCTAACTCTAACTTGAACAGTTTGTACCTATTACAATTGCTTCTATGAAAGCTGAAAGATACAATGTTAAAATCCCTACTACACATCAACTAAACTCAACACTCAGACGATGGAACTGTTTCTTCTAGTTGACTTGTAGCTTCTGGACAGTACTTCTGCTTGCAAATATCCTGGGTATACTTTCTTTCAGAACTTGATTCGATTTAATCTTTGTGCATGTATCTGTGTTGTTTCAGCAGTTATCTCTTGAGTATTTATAGAGTCAGTTGTTGAGTTCAATTCTGCTTGTGTAGACGAGTTTGAATGCAACTCAACTATCTTCCTCTATTTCTGTCATAGCTGAAATCAACTTCTATCATCCTTATCAGTTTGAAATCTTTTCGTATTGGGAGACATTCTTTCAGTTATTTGATAATCACCAATCACTGAAATCTCCTTGCTTTGCACGATTCCTTTGCCAACTGCTTTGATGAACTGTTTCTGCTCGGATGGACCTGGTTCAACTTAGTCACCTTTTGTCAATCCTCAAAACTCATTCAGTACATGGGCCAACACGATCGCATAGGGTAACCACTGGCAATGGTCCATTTTTCCTTTTTTTAGCACCTTTTGACTTTTTATATTCCGTATCTTCTCCAAATTATATGATACTTGAAATATGCCAATAAACCTCAAAAAATGCCTTAATTTATCATCAAAATCATACAAAAGACTAAGTATTAAGAAGAGATAAGTTGGTAAAATACCAACTAATCAAACCCCCAAACTTAAACTATTGCTTGTCCTCAAGCAATTCAAAATTAAGAACATCCTTCAATAAAATCATCAGTTAAGCTCAATAGCATACCAAATATCATTTTAAGTCAAAAAGGGTCAATTTAAACACAATCTAGTGACTTTGATTGGTACGAACAATTAATCTAAAGCATATGAATCATCAAATTCTCACAAATTTCATTTCAATTCAAGTGCTCAAACACCACATTAATCAAAGTGGAAACCAAGTCATGACACTAAAGCTTCAAAATTTGCCTCACTATCACAAATAATTTTCTTTTTGTTCATTCTTCCCAGTTGGAGATTGGATTAAGTTCAAAACTAAAAAAATTCATGTGCCCTCACACTTAAGAGATAATCCCAACTTATAAGTTGCAATTTAAACACACATGGGATATCAAATGGAAAGAATTAATTCTCACTCTCTCAAAGATGTTCAAATGCACAAAAGTTGTGCCATAGGCTTGCCCTTCATGTATTTCTCCACTAATGTAGACACACTTGTATAAAAATCAAGTAGGACTTACAGGATTGTAATGTAGGCTTTTGGTTAAGGTAGGGCACAATTATGATAAGAGTGACTCAAAACCTCCCTAAGCACTACACTTTGCAACAATTTAAGCACACTTCCTTCAAAAACATTTTTCATCCTTTCTTCACGTTTCATTCCACACCTAATCTCTCCTTTATTCACAACTTCTTATTATTTTCTTCTTCCTTCCAATTTTTTTATTTTTATTTTATTTTTTGATTTTTACTTTTTCAAAACTAAGGAAGGTTCCACTTTTTTTTTTATCACTTTTCACCTTTTAAGCAACTTCCATATCACAACTTTTCCAACCTTCACCCCCAAACTTAGGCTTTTAGCCTATGCTTACACTTTCAAAGTACTTAGGGAGGTAGGGTGCAAAAAACTAGCTCAATAAATAACCAAGGGTTAAAGCTTGTAACATGGTTGCCAAAGAAAAAATTTAAAGGCTCAAAAGGGGTTGACTAGGTCAAATAAGCAAGGTTAGGAGATTAAGGCACAATAACGGTCCAAGGAAGGCCTAATATCATTTTACAAACCAAGTTAGTCTAAGATTTCGCCTTGAAAAATATTTCGGGCAAGTTCTAGACTACAAATGATGCAAAGAATTCATAACATATCTCACCACATATGGAAGATGCAAACTCGAGTGACATATAAATCCAAAATCCAATTAAAACCAATGAACCCAAAGAAAATTATATTTAGCCTAAAAATATATTTAATGAATCAAAGAGCCACAAATAGAACCTAAAAGGCACAACAGGAATTATCACTTCAATCATTTTTTATTTTAAAGATCAAAACTTCATATGCCAAACACTTAGAATTATGTTGGTACCAATGAAGCCACACGCTGGTTTATGCACAAAAGATCATACCCAATAACCAATTTATTCACTACTAGCTATTGAACTAAATAAAGAAAATATTTACCTAAAAAAACTAAACAAGACTAATCCCTTAAGAAAGTTGTCACGCCATCCATCGTAGGGAAAAGTCACCCGGTTTGACACAAATGTCAACTAATCTACACAAGTTCACAAAAAATGATCATGCTCCACATACATCCATCATATATGAGCCACCCCCAACCTAAGGTGTTGCATTGTCGCCAATGCAACTAATCAAAACAAGATAAAATGAATGAGGTGCTCCCTGAAACTGCATCACTCGGAGTTGGAGGTGGTGGGAAATTTAAGCTCTAAATCCTCATCATCATCATCCTCTGATTCATGTGAGCCACAGAATGAACTCAGCTTGTGCATCATTTCGGACAGAAATTTGCTTTTCTTCTTCTCATGCTCCATGAACTTTAATTGTCGCCACTAAACCTTTCTTTGTCTTCGGCTCATGTCTTCTAACCCATTTTTGATTGCTTTTTGTTCCAGAACTACATCATCAAAAGTTGGTTTCTTACCAGTCCTAGTTGAAGTGCTCTCCCCGGATGGACCGGAAGGAAGGCCAGCGACAAGTTGTCAAATATGAGCATCTACGTCATAGATTTGACTAGAAATGATGCGCATAGTGGGAGGTCCGTAAGAAAGTAGAGCAATGGGGTCATGTGGTCCCGCTGCAGCTGTGGAGGAACCATCGGATCCATCGACAGTCTCAGCAAACTACCCAAATGAAGGATAGTACATTAATTTTTCTCTTCTTCTTCCTGCCAGTTGGCCCTTTCCGAAGCAATGGATAAATTTCTACGCCTGGGTCCTTCTCAGAATCATTCGGTCCTTTAGCACCCCAGCATCATAACACAACTGAGTGAACAATGAGGGAAATAATATACTTTTAGACCTTCCATTACATGCTTCATAAATTTCACTCACTATGTGCTGGCCCACGTTAACTAGCAAATCATCCATAATAGAAGCAATCATCTATGCCTTCTAAGGCGTCACCTCATACTCAGCACAATTCTAGCACAAATAATGGACATCCAAGTCTTGGCTTTAGCTTTAAATTCATAAGAATCAACCCATTTGTGCAATCTTTCCGAATTCGGTGTTTTCCCGCCATAAAGCTTCTCCACCAACCATTGGCTTCCTATCTCTCTCTCTCTTCCTCTGGCTCTATATACCTCGTTGTCAGAATTGGGAAGCATGTAGTGTGCATTTATTATCTCGGGGCCAAAGTTGACCCGCTTTCCCCTAACAAAGGTGAATACTTCCCCTTGGAAATCTGTCTTCAAGGCATTGGCATAAAACTCACGAACTAGTGTGTAATTTGCTTTAATTGGTTCAGGAGCAAAGCACATCCATCCACTATCAGTCAATCTTCAAAAACAATCCGGCATCTTAGGCTCAAGGTTGTCTAAACGGATGCACCTTTCTTTGATGATTCTCTTTGACATTAGTTTGTCATAGTTTCTTACACACTCAGTCGCCGTTAATCTAGTCTGATCAAAATAATCTTCTTCCCTAGCTTGGGGAGCAGGCTCTTGTGCAATTTCAACATTTTCTGAGGCCATTTTATACTCAAAGTACCTACAAAGGTATATCACATGTTAAATGCTTAGAGGGGTACTAAATACACTTTATTATGATGTATCTAGGCCAACGAAAATGACCAAAAAGCAACAACGTAAAAATCTGCAATGCTAATGTTTTGCTGCCAGGAAGTTAGGGCGATGTGATTCCGCGTAGACCCCAGCGATCACGAAGAGCATTTTTTTATTCTTAGAATTAAAGGTTTGTGATCGCGGAACAGTGAATGCGATCGCATAAGGAAAATTTCCCAAAGTGCTGAATTAGACTTACGCGATCGCGGAATTTAGCATCGCGATCGCGAAGGTCGTCTTCCTCGCCCAGATGAAGTTCTTTTGGGCATTTTCCCAAACACATGATGGGCATCAAATTTTCATACAAATTTCAGAGATATTCGGCACAGATCTAACCCCAAATGTTTCAAGATTTAAGAACTCACTCTCTCAACTTACTTTACCCAGCAAGCAAGCACACATTCAGACAAAATATTCACATCAATAGCTAAAATATCAGTCCTATACATGAAGTAGAGACGAAGAACAAAGAAAAATGGTTGTTCATTTACACCAGTAGCACAAAGAATTGAACTTTAAGAAATATTAGAGTGACGAAGCACATACCTCTGAGATTAAACCTTGATTATTGATATGGAGTTGAAGAGAGAAAAACTTTGAGATGATTTTGAGGTCCAAGGGAGTGAAAAAGCTCGATTTCTATTCTTTGGGCAGAAGTGTTGGCTATTGTCGATATCCAGTGTTTAAAATTTATGTGACTTACCTGGACATCCGCGATCTCGTATCAGCCGATGTGATCGCATAAAGCAACAACTCCCAATTTTCCGCGATTGGATCACTTGTTAGCGACCGCATAGAGTTAGTTGAACCCTAATGTAGTGCGAACGCTTGGCCTTTGTGCGATTGCATAGTCTAACAATTTTTTGTTCTGCAATTTTCATCAGCTTTTGCTTTTGTTACTCAATCACCCCCACCTTCTCAAATCAACTCCAAAAATATTGAAACTTGGCAAATTGGTTAAAAACAATATAATAAGGTATTTCAAAAAGGAAAATTTCAAAAACGAGTAAAAGTTTTGAAAACGAAGGGTTGTCTCCTACCAAACACCGCATTTAACGTCGTGGCACGACGCGGATCAACTTTACCACTTTTCTTGCCACTTGGATGATATGAACTGGGCACCTAGCTTGGATTCAAGATTGTGACCACGAGCGGGGGGGGGGGGGGGGGGGTAAATAGATGATCAAGCCAAACTTTACTTTCTTCATTTTGCACTTTTTGGCTTTCATGTGAGGAATGTCATTTTTTCTTCTTGTTTCCACAAATTGTAAGATGTATGGCCTTTGCCTTTCCTCCTCGCCATCCCTCATTGACTCGGGTAGTTCAATTCGCATATCACCACACAAGTCCAATTTTGAAAACTGCCTGGAATGTGACATCAACCCTCCAAATTGCAATTCTTCCCGTAATTTGACATCTTCTATTTCCCCGGACTAGAGTCAATCTCAACCAAATCTTCATTTACACCGGTTAACTCTAATTCCACATTTTTCTTGGCATCATTAATACTCATGGAGTCGGTTGTCGGATGTTCAATCCTTGATTCCTCAAAGTAAAGCTCATTTTCTTCCTCGGAATTTGACTCTTCTTGATTTTCTTCCACACTTTCAAATTGATAGGCATAATGAGTCTCCATCAATGATTTCATTTGATCTTTCAAAGTGCGAATATGCTCATCATTTTGAGTCACGAGCATCATCCTCTCGTTTTTACCAATTGAGAGTTCTTCTTGACTTTGATCAAGTGCCAAAGAAGGATTTTCGGCTTCCACAATAAGGAAAATTCTTGGCTATCATTCACTTCTGAGGATTTTTGGACCTCTAAGGCTTCAAGTATCTCTTCCATTTGTAAATTCAATCTTTTATGAACCAAGTCATTTTGGAGACTATTCTCCAAAAGATCCTCCAAGGAACTTTTCTCTTTGTTTCCTCCTCCAAGCAGGCATTCTAACATGAGCTTGAACTCTCCATTTCGACCATGCTCAATTTCTTCCACTTCCTCATCCCTAAAGTTTTCATCACAAAAAGTAGAATCATCAAAGCGGGGGCTTGGGGAAGGGACGGACAAATAAGCACAATCATACCAATGACCATTTTGACGACCACACTTATCACAAATCCTCCACTCATGGGTTTGAGATTGTGCGCACAACCCACCCCCGAGAGAATTTAAACAATTTTGCCACGAGTGTGGTCCTCCACAATAAGGACAAGGGTCACCAAAGTATGAACAACTACCATCCAACCAATTTTCATTATATGATGCCATATTTTTTAAACTAAGATAATAAACAAAAAACAAACGAGAAAAATAGACCAAGTTAAGAAAGATAATTACACAAATATTTACAAGTTTGGACCAAAGAGCTTACGCTTACTTCTCAAACAACCTAAATTACGCCAAATTGTTCCTCGTCAACAACGCCAATTTTGATGATGTCCGAATCCACTACTAAAAAATAAATAGATACGGTCGCATGCAATATAAATTAGCCAACTATCAGTCAGTGTTGAATCTCTAAAAAAAAATATGTAGGCGATTAGGAATGTAAGAGAATTATCTCTTTTTATGCAATGCCAAACACTTAGAATTGGGTTGTGAAAATATTATAACTAAATGTAAAAATATAAACTAACCTAAAAAACAAGTAAAAAGATCAATGGTTAAAAGTATGGATGCATCAAGAATTATACTCAAGTAACGATCCAATGTATTTAACGATTTTACAAATATGAGCAAGTTTATGTTAATTAGCCACGAATAACAATTCTAAATTAGATTCTTGGGAAGACTAACAAGACTTACTAATTGAATTATCCCTAATACAATTAAGAGATTAAGCACACCCGTATATGGCTAAAAGTATTTCAATCCTATTCCTAGGTAGAATCTATAAAATGAGGATTAAAGCCTCAAGTTCTTGTTAATTAATCTTTCCCAACCCCAAATTATCTTTCCCAAAATTAATTCGAAGTAAATGGGCGAGTCCTAGGGTTAGCTAATCCCTTTGGAAACATTTAAGAACAAGAATAATTAAATAAACAACAACTCATTTCATAATAACTAAAAATCGTCCAATACATAAGCACAACAAGGTATTTAATCCACACTTTAAATATGAATATTTCCATAAACAAGAATCAAGTATTGAAAATAAATACTACACACTTAAATATTCAATACAAAGCAAGAAAATGAAGAAATGAGCACAAAGGAGTAAGAAATTCTCAACCAAATGCTTCAAATCTTCAAGACCCAAGTGTGTGTGAAAGAACCCTAGCTTCCAAAACTTGTTCTCTATATAAAGATGAGTAAGATTTGCCAAAGATATTTTTCCAATAGGCTTGGTCTGAATTAAATTGTTTGGGGATCAAAAACGTTAAATTACAGAACTGCCTAGAAAATGTGTTATGTGTTCGCGTATGTACACCTACATTTGTTGTGAATAACTTCCTTAAGGTACGCGAACGTGTACAGTGTATCGCGTTCGTAATGCTTTGTTGGTCATCCGCTGACCATGCTTTCTTCTTCGTGTTCGCCTTGATTCACACGCGTTCACGTAGCTTTGCCATAATTGAATTCTACGATCGCATACAGATTCTTGCGATTGCATAGGGTAACCACTGACAATGTTCAATTTTTCCTTTTTATTTTATTACCTTTTTACTTATTCTTTTCCGTATCTTATCAAATCATATGATACCTGAAATATGCCAATAAATCTCAAAAAATGCCTTAATTTCTCATCAAAATCATACAAAAGCCTAAGTATTAAGAAGAGATAAGTTGGTAAAATACCAACTTATCACTATCTTCGATCTTGCTCGATGTCTGTCTCATTTGTTCCCGATCACTATTGGCCTCAATCTCGAGGGGTACCTCGAACCGAACTCGGTACCTTATTTTTGAACTGTATACAGATAGTCTCCTCGTTATTTGGAGTGTAATAAAAAGAAATGAATAGAGCCTTTGATCCTCGACCTACCGTGACATCACTCCCATGACGTAAGTGACAGAAGTGACTGAAACATCCCGTTGCTGTAGTTCCCTAGGCATATAATGTGTTCCAGTTGATGGTTGGCCAGTAGTGGTTTCAGACCATTGCCGTGAAACCCATAAATAGTCCTTTTTTTCATTGATTCAAACTTTACTTTCAATCTCTTCTAATCTCCAAAACTTTTTACATCTTTTAGGTTCTTCCATTCTGCAAAATCTTCAGGTTTCATTGTTAACCCTTTCTCAAAACACCAAGTCTTATTATCTTCTTCTTTCTTCAAACTCAAAACCCAAATGCGAAAACGTCAAAACTGTGCCATAAAAAACCCGCTTCTTCATCACGGCCGACCGGCAACAAAACAGTGGTGGAGACGCGCCCTGAGGAGTGTGTTCCCCGGGGGTGCTTTGCCACCTCCGACTTTATGATCGAAAAAACATCGTCGGTCCCTGGTCGCAAGCCAATGTCGAGGTATATATGCTCGATAACTGAGAACTTCCTTAAGCAGGTGAAGAAGGACTGCAACTGGGAAGGCAACGAGGTGGTGATTCTGGCTCCCAAAGAAGGCATCACTACCTACGTAGAAGGGGTTTCTGAGTGTTTACACTCACCCTTTCACGCTGTTATCATTGATTTCTGCCGCAAGTATCAAATAAACCTAGGTCAAATCCATCCCTCCTTTTGGAAGATGGTTATTCTGCTCCGATTTTAGTGAGCAAAGTTGAGAGGCTTCCTTTCACCCTCGACCATCACATCAGGTTGTATAGCCAATGTCTCTATCAAGGCGGATTAATAACACTCCAGCGTCAGGCTACCAAGGTGTTGTTCTTGAGCATAGATGAGGAAAAGGATCGAGATTGGATGGGACGGTTCGTTCGAGGAGGAATTCTGACCTAATCCCGGCCGAGAAGATGCCATTTCCCGAGAAATGGAATATGAAGCGTAAGTACAATCCCACTGTTAGCTTCCATTTATTATTTTTTTCGTTTACCTTTTCTCATTGATATCCCTTTCCATGATGTAGCGGTCTTTTGGATTCCCGGTGAAATTCGTAACCTCGAGAGTTGGGTCAAGGACTTGGCCTCGACCTCTACATAGGTTTAGCGCGCATGGCGTGATTTGTAAAAGGGCCGATGGGAAGCCAAAAATCATGGTAATCCCTCTTTCATGTGTATAGTGGTTTTATTAATATATTCCTCTCATACTTACTTGGATTATTTTTCTGCAGGTCTCGCCAAAGATGCAGTCAGAAGGCCCCCATCTGGAGAAGAAGAAACTTTGATCCCGGACCAGAAACCGGCGAAGGAGAAAAATAGAAAGAGGACATTATCCTCCGAGGATCCAGAACCTAAGAAAAGGGTGGCTCGTAAGCCGAAGAAGGACATCATCCCCTTGCCTGCTGAGTCAATCTGAATCCTAAGGGGGGAGGAAGACGTCTCTTAGTTGGTGGCCCGAGTGAGGATGAACACCGAGCCCCCAAAGGCTGCTGAGTCGGCAAAGGTAGCAAGGACTCCCCCTCGAGATGAGGGGGCTTTTGAAAAAGACTTGGGAGAAGTCCCAGATTCATCGAAGATTGAAGATGTCCCCACCGTAGTGAGAAAATTGCGGGTAAAACTATGGGGGCTAGTCTCGAGGCCCCTAGAGATGGAGAAAACACTCAAGTGACCCACTTGGGGCAATAGAAATTGGAGGCTCCCCGTTGCTCCCTTCATTCTTAGAGGGGATGATTCAGAGCCTTGAAGACCCCCTCCGTAGAAGGAGCCCACAAAAGGGAGGACCCCTCCGTGATTACTTTACTGGGGTCGAGGATGCTATCGGACTGAGTGACTTGGAGGTTTCAAGGAAAGACTCGGGTGAAGCATTGAATCTCTTCAACCAAGCACAACAAGCTCTGAATCGGGTAAGCCTTGACTTCCCTTATGAATGTCATACTTGTGTTGCTCTTTTTTGTCTAACTTCTTACTTTTATTTGTGTAGGCCTCGGTGCTTCATCATGAAGCATTTTCTAGGTCTCTAGTGGAGTTGAGTCGGTACGAGGCCGACATTCAATGGCTTATCGAGGAGAGTAATTCCCTCAATATTATCAATGGGAAAAAAAGAAGAAGAGATAAAGGACCTGCCGAGTTGGCCGCGGCTCATGAAGAACATACCGACCTGATGAGTAAGTAATGAAAATCTTAGAAGCTCATGGCATCATTTTGGGAATGATGGCTAACACTTCAATCTCACAATTTTAGCAAACGATAGAGAGGATCGAGCAGTTTCGCGAAGAGGCCAATATGATGAAGGTGGAGACCTTAGGATGGAAACAAAAAATAGACCGCCTTGCCTCAGAGAAAGAGGGTGCTCGACCTCAGTTGTCATCAGCTGAAAGTCATCTTCAGGTCATGACGGAAAAGAACTTGGCATATGCCAAGAAAATAGAGGAGCTTGAGGCTCGGTTGGCCACCGAACTTGGAAAGGACAAATCTGAGGCTTAAAAGGCTAAAGCCGATGTAGAGGACATCGTGGTCGTATACCGGTCTGATGTGAAGATGCTCAAGCCCAAGCAAGAGAAACTATCGAGGCTGCCCAAACTCGGGCACAC
Organism: Nicotiana undulata; assembly: GCA_005239495.1. NCBI lineage: Eukaryota > Viridiplantae > Streptophyta > Magnoliopsida > Solanales > Solanaceae > Nicotiana > Nicotiana undulata. The sequence goes on from MDKH01129981.1 coordinate 17,338, forward strand.
TAGGTTGCCGAGCTCGCCAAGTGCCAATCTTGGAGGGAGACCTTTGAGGAGATTCATGCTCGAGGCTTCGATCTCACTGATGAGATAATAAAGGCCAAAGAGCATGAAGCCGATGCTAAGGCACTGGCCTTCTTCGATGATGATGACGCTGGGAGCGAGAGCGGGGGAACCGGGAGAGGGGAAAATTAGGAACCTTAGGATTTTTCACTTTTGTTCTTTTGTGTAGGATCCTGATCAGACCTTGTAAATATTCTCGTATATATAAAATCTCTTTCCTTTCCGACTTGTCTTTATTTCATTTTTTTTCCTTGTGAAAATTTTGTTTCATTCATGCCTTATGAAAATTTTGTTCATAAGTTCGGGGCTTAGGCAATTTGATCAAAGTCAGACTAGTGTAGTCTTTATAATCGAGTGAGTACTTGCTCGAACTCAAAGTAGGGTGACCCTTAGGTTTTAGTTGAGTGAGGATGATTTCTCGAACTTAAAAATAAAATGGCCCTTAGGCTCTTGAATTAGGTCGATGTGTCCTTTGTAAAACAATTGCTTTTTCCCTTTCCGGCTTAAAAAAGTTAATTGTATAAAAATTGTTATGCTTAGCATGAGATAAATCTATACCCATTAGATTTTTGATGTTCACAAAACCCTTTGTTTTGTAATGCCTTAGCATAAAATAAAGAAACTAATCGAGAGTTCGAACAATTTGATACCCCTTAGGTTTTTTGAGAGTTGATGTTATCGAAACCCTTTGTAATTTTACCGAGGATAGCCTTTTAAACTAGTTTTATGAAAATATTCAAAGGCCCATTTTATTACAGAATTTGGACGTCTCTGAACCGTGTTAATTTGGTCATAGCCTTTAGCTTGGGATTTGCCTCTAGGGCTTGTTTCCCCATTACACTCCGAACATGATCGAAGTGTCATTCCCCGAGTAGAATGGCAGTAGCCTATAAAATCGAGGGTTGCCTTTTTAAGGTCTTACGATCTCGAGCTTTTAGTAAATCGATCATGTCGATTTTTTGGAGGGAAGTCCCCAAGTGTGGGGTTAGTTGTTCTAACTTTATTCGTGATCGGCACTTAAGCATGTTTCCACAATAGATCAAAAGTATGAACGAATAAAATTCTTCTAAGGCATGAAAATATTTTGGCAAGAAAAAATACTTCTCTTTAATAGATGATTATACATGCATACATGTTCGATGTTAGGTCTCGCGTAATCTACATGGGCATGGTTCGTTCGACTATTTGCCCCTTACAAAATTTGCCTATCGAGACCCTGTTAACACAAAATACCTTCCTTGTACTGTTCGACGGTGATGCCCCCAATATTCGAGGTTGGTTGTAAAGAAGCCTCGGATACTGTTGAATTGCTCTAAGTTAGAACGAACAATGGTTGCCTTGTTAAAACCCTCGCCGGAAAAACCAATTTGAGACAAAAACCATACTAAGGAAAAAAGAGTGCAACGCATGCTTTAGACATAAGGACTTTGTGTTGAATAATCCCTCGATGTCTTCGATTGAATACCTACATGTGGTTTACATAAAATATAAATGAATATGGAGAAGGTCGTACCTTAGCAGTAATATCGTTTGAGGAGTAATATGTTCCAATTGTTTGGTAATTGCTCGTCATTCGTCGTGCCAAGTGTGTAGCATCCTTTCCCCATGATATCGAGGACCTAATACGGTCCCTCCCAGTTTTGACCGAGTTTTCTTTCGTTCAGGTTTTGAGTGTTGAGGGTGACTTTTCTCAGGACTAAGTCCCCAATTTTAAAGTGTCGAAGGTTGGCTCTATTGTTGTAATACCTTTCAATCTGGTGTTTCTGTGCGGCCATTAGAACGAGGGCGGCTTACCATCTTTCATCTAGTAATTCGAGACTTGTATTCATAGCTTCATGATTTGACTCTTCCGTTGCATGCTGAAACCTGAGTCCAGCGTCCCCGACGTCGACCGGGATTAGAACTTCGGCACTATAGACTAAAGAGAATGGTGTTTCCCCCGTACTGGATTTTGACGTTATACGGTACACCCAAAGGAACTCGGGCAATATTTCTCTCCATTTTCCTTTAGCGTCAGTCAATCGTTTCTTTAGATTTAGAATGACGGTCTTGTTTGTCGATTCGTCTTGTCTGTTCTCATTAGAATGATATGGCATTGATAAGATTCTTTTAATTTTGTGGTCTTCAAGAAATTTTGTCACTTTGCTGCCGACGAAATGCTTCCCTTTTTCACAAACGATCTCGGCAGGCATCCCAATCGACATATAATGTGGTCCCAAATGAAGTTTATGACTTCTTTTTCTCTGACTTTTTCGAAGGCCTGTGCTTCAACCCACTTAGAATAATTGTCAGTCATAAAAAAATGAATTCAACTTTACCTGGGGGCTGATAAGAGAGTGCCGGAGATGTCCATTCCCCATTTCATAAATGGCCATGGGGGTAAGGCTGAGTGGAGTTGCTATCCAGGCTGGTGAATCATCGGCGCATTCCTTTGACATTTGTCGCACTTTCGAAAAAACTCTTTTGTATCCTTTTCCATATCGGCCCAATAGTATCCTGCTCTGATGACTTTGTGAACCAATGACTCGGCACCGGAATGATTTTCGGGTGCCTTCGTGAATTTCCCTTAGGTCGTATTTGGTGTCTCCTGGTCGCAATTATATCGCCAGCGGACCATCGATTCTTTTTCTATATAGTGTTCCATCCTCGGCCAATGTGAGTCGTGCGGCCTTTGTGCGTAGAGTCCTATATTCCTTAGAGTCTGATGGAAGCTTCTCGTTCTTTAGGTATTCGATATACTTATTCCTCCAATTCCAGGTCAAACTTGTGGAGTTTATTTCGGCGTGTCCTTCTTTGATTACTAACCTCAAAAGTTGTACAACAGTCCCCGAGCCAAGTTCATCGCCTTTGATCGATGACCCCAGTTTTGCAAGGGCATCGGCCTCACTGTTTTGTTCTCGAGGTACATGTTGTATGGCAAATTCTTTAAATCGATGTAGAGCCACCTGTAGTTTTTCCAAGTACCTCTGCATTTGATCTTCTCGAACCACGAAAGTTCAGTTGACTTTGTTTACCACAAGTAGGGAGTCACACTTGGCCTCGATGACCTCTGCTCCAAAACTCTTAGCTAGCTCGAGACCTGCAATTTTGACCTCATACTCGACTTCATTGTTAGTCAACTTGGAAGTTTTTATAGATCGTCTAGTTGTATTACCTGTGGGTGGCTTCAAAACGATGTCTAGCCCGGACCGCTTCACATTCGAAGGGCCGTTGGAGAAGATGGTCCACACCCCCGATGATTTACCCGATTTTACTAATAGCTCCTTTTCGACATCTGATACGAGGGCTGGAATGAAGTCGGACATGAAGTCTGCAAAGATTTGAGACTTGTTGGCCATTCAGGGTTGATTATGCAATACATGGGGATCTCCCGGAATACGTCTGTAGTCCTAAAATAACTATGCAGTGCTGGGGGATCTCTCGGATTACGTCCGTAGTCCCAATTTTAATATGCAGTACGGGGGGATCTCCCGGAATACATTTGTAGTCCCATAATAGATATGTAGTGCTGGAGGATCTCCCAGAATACGTCTGTAGTCCCAATTTAAATATGTGATGTGAAATGAACGACATATAAAGCGTCCATTTAAAATAGTTCATCAAATAGCAAATAGGGAGAAGCGATCAGCTAACTAAACATGGCGCACAAAGTGTAAGATAGGCAACTTAATATTAAACAGGTAAGCATGCTTCCTAATCTAAGTTAAACAGTTAAAAACCTTAAAGCAATGTAATAGGAGAAGGAAAATGAGATTTTCGCAATAATGGCATGTGTACGTATTCTTCACCTCACGTAGACGGCGCCCACATATCAATTAATGTCAAAACAGCCTAAGGGGAAGTCCCCAACACAGAGTTAGGAAAGCCACTTACCTCGACTGCTCAAATCAACTCGAAATCACGTTCTTGCCACGAGTACCCGACTCTAAATGGCCCAAATCTATTCAATTCAATTGTGTAATGTAAATATAACTTGAAGTAGTCAATCTAACTAATTAATTCAAATCTAATACGCGAAACTTGGAAAATCGCCCCAAAAGTACACCGGGCCCATGCCTCGGAATCAAGTGAAAGTTACCAATTTAGAACACCCATTTACTCATGAACACACTCGAACAAGAATCATCAAAATCCGACGTCAAAATCCCATTGAATTCTCGTATTTTCAATTGGGGAACTTTTCTCCCATTTTTCTATTTTTCCACTCAAATTCCTTAATTAGATTGAAGAACTTGATATAAATTGATGAAATACAAATGAAATAGGATTAGGAATCGTTACCTACTGATGTCCTCTTCAAAATCCACCCAAAATCGCCTATTCCCGTGCTCCAAATCGATTTTAGAAGTTATGAAATTCAAACACTCGAATTGTATATTTCCGACCAGCGATTTCCGCTTCTGCGGTCAATTGCGCCACACCTGCGAAAGTGCAAAAACTCACTTAATGGGTTGGGGCCGCATCTCTGGTCGTTGGGTCGTATCTGCGGTTTCCCAGCAGCATCTGCGCTCCTAGATGCATAGGTCCAAATCCGTTTATGCGGTAAACTCGGCCGCTTCTGTGGGGCCGCACATGCGGTCCTACTTCCGCAGGTGCGAAAAATACCAGAACAACCGACATCAGATTTGCCTAAGTCCCATATTCTTCCCGCTGAGCATCGAAAACACACCCGAGGCCGCCGGGGCCTCGACCAAACCTACCAACCCGTCATATAACATTTTTCAGACTTAATCGATCCTTCAAACCACATCACATAACATCAAAAGTACGAATTAAACATGAATTCAAGCCTAAGAACTAAGCACTTTTCCGAGATCCACAAAAGATGCTGAAACACGACAAACCTAGTCTGATTGACCTCAAATTGGACACACAGATCACAAATGACACTATGAACCTACAGCCACTCCCGCAATCCCATTTCGGGCCAGATATCAAAATTTCATCTATCAGACGAAATAGCCTAAAATCTAATTTTCGCCAATTCAAGCCTAAATCTACTGCAGATCTCGAAAACACATTCCGAAAGCGCTCATAACCCGAAAAACACTCAACGGAGCTAACGGAGTCGACGGATTTCCACTCCGGATCCATCTTCACCTAGCTCCGACTACGGTACACTTTCTAAGGCTTAAATTCATAATTGCGAACTATGTGTCCCAAAACTCTCTGAATTCCATGACTAATCACTCCGGCAAGTCCCAAAAGCAAAAACAAATGTAGGGAAAGCAGTTATTTGGGGTTCAGGGCTCAAACTCTCAAAATGACCGGCCAGGTCATTACATTCTCCCCCTCTTAAGAAACCATTTGTCCTCAAACGATTATGAAGACATACCTGAAGTTGTGAAAAGATGAGGGTGATGGTTGTGCATATCCTGCTCTATCTCCCAAGTCGCGACCGGCTGACCCCTCCAATGAACCTTTACTTATGCGATATCCGAAATTGCTATTGGCTCCTCAACATAAGATAGATCCTTGTCCAATTGGACTGAACTGAAATCCAATACATGAGCCGGATCACCGTGATACTTTCGGAGCATAAAGACATGGAATACCGGATGAACTCTTGCTAGGCTGGGAGGCATTCCAAGATCATAAGCAACCTCCCCAACACACCGCAACAACTCAAAAGGGCCAATGAACCTAGGACTCAGCTTACCCTTCTTCCCGAACCTTATGACTCCCTTCATAGGCAATACCCAAAGCGAAATTCGATCACCAGTCAGAAATGCCAAATCACGAACCTTCCGGTCTGCATAACTCTTCTGCCTGGACTGAGCTGTGCGAAGCCTCACCTGAATTACCTTCTTCTTATCCAGGTCATCCTGCACCAAATCTGTACCCAATAATCGAGCCTCGCCCGGCTCTAACCATCCCACTGGAGACCAGCGTCTAGCATACAAAGCCTCATACGGTGCCATATAAATGCTAGACTAGTAACTGCTATTATCAGAAAACTCTGCGAGTGGAAATTATTGGTCCCATGACCCTCTAAACTCCATCACACAGGCACGGAGCATACATTCAAAAATCTGAATCATGCAGTCGGACTGCCCGTCCGTCTGAGGGTGAAAGGTTGTACTCAACTCCACCCTGGTGCCCAACTCCTGATGTACGGCTCTCCAGAACCGTGATGTGAATTGTGTACCTCTGTCTAAAATGATAGATACGGGAATACCGTGGAAGTGGACAATCTCCCTCATGTAAATCTCCCTAACCTCTCCGAGGAGTATGTAGTCAACACTGGAATGAAATGGGCTGACTTGGTCAGGCGATCCACGATCACCCAAATAGCATCAAACTTTCTCAAAGTTAGAGGAAGTCCAACCACAAAGTCCATGGTGATCCTCTCCCACTTCAACTATTGAAGCTCAATCTCTCGAAGTAATCCCCCTGGTCTCTAATGTTCATATTTTACTAGCTTACCGTTAAGACACTTGGCCACAAATCCCACTATATCCTTTTTCATCCTTCTCCACCAATAGTGCTGTCTCATGTCCTGGTACATCTTCGCGGCACCAGGATGAATCGAGTATTGCGAGCTATGGCCTCCTCAAGAATTAGCTCCCGAAGCCCATCCACACTGGGCACAAAAATCTGACCTTGCATCCTCATCACGCCATCATCACCTATAGTCACATCATTGGCATCACTTAGCCGGACCCTGTCCTGAAGAACCAGAAGGTGGGGATCGTCGTACTAGCGCTCTCTAATGCGGTCATAAAGAGAAGACCGAGCAATCACACAAGTTAATACCCGGTATTGCTCTGAAAGATCCAATCTCACGAACTGACTGGCTAAGGCCTGAACATCCAAGGCTAAGGGCCTCTCAACTGCCGGAAGATATGCCAAACTCTCCGCCCGGCAACTCAAGGCATCAGCCACCACATTGGCCTTCCCTGAGTGGTATAATATAGTGATGTCATAGTCCTTGAGTAGCTGCAACCACCTCCGCTGATGCAAATTAAGGTCCTTCTACCTGAACAAGAGTTGTAAACTCCGGTGATCCATGAAAATCTCACAGGGAACACTGTACAAATAATGACGCCAAATCTTCAGGGCGTGAACAATAGCTTCCAACTCGAGATCATGAACCAGATAACTCTTCTCATGTACCTTCAGCTGTCTGGACGCATAGGAAATAACCCTACCGTCCTGCATCAATACTGCTCCAAGGCTAATCCTCGAGGCATCACAATAGACTGTATAGGACCCTGAACCTGTAGTCAATACCAACATTGGGGTTGTAGTCAGGGCTGTCTTGAGCTTCTAAAAGCTCTCCTCACACTCCTCAGTCCACCTGGACGGAGCACCCATCTGGGTCAGTCTGGTCATAGGTGCTGCAACAGATGAAAATCCCTCTACAAAAGCGGCGATAGTACCCTGCCAAACTAAGGAAACTATGGATCTAAGTATCTGATGACGGTCTAGGCCAACTCTGCACCACCTCCACCTTCTTCGAATCAACGTTGATCCCATCACAAGACACCACGTGGCCTAAGAATGCCTATGAATCAAGCATGAATTCACAAGAAATTTTGCATACAATTCTTTCTCCCTCGGAGTCTGAAGCACGGTCCTCAGGTGCTGCTCATGATCTTCCCGAGACTGGGAATATACCAGAAATTTCGTCGATGAACACAATTTTGAAGAAATCAAGATAAGGCCGGAACACACTGTGCATCAAATGCATAAAGGTCGCTGGGGCATTGGTCAGCCCAAATGACATGACAAGAAACTCATAGTGACCATATCTGGTCCTGAAGGCAGTCTTCGGAATGTCCGGCTCCCGAATCTTCAACAGATGATAGCTAGAACGCAAGTCAATCTTGGAAAATACCCTGGCACCCTGCAACTGGTAAAATAAATCATCAATGCGAGGCAAAGGATACCTGTTCTTCACTGTAACCTTGTTCAATGCACATACGCATAGAACAATCCTTTTTCGTCATATATAATACCGGGGCACCCCAAGGCGATACATAGGGGCCTGATCAAACCCTTATCGAGCAACTCCTGCAACTGCTCCTTCAACTCCTTTAATTTAGGAGGAGCCATACGATAGGGAGGAACAGAAATGGGTTGAGTGACCGCCAATAAATTAATGCTGAAATCAATATCTCTATCGGGCGTCATACCCGGAAGATCAGATGGAAATACATCAGGGAAGTCCCTCACTACTTGGACTCACTCAACTGCAGGGGTATCAACACTAACATCCCTCACATAGGCCAAATATGCATCATACCCCTTCTCAACCATCCGTTGAGCCTTAAGGAAAGAAATGACCCTGCGGGGAGTATACCCTAAATATCTCCACTCTAATCTCGGTACCTGGCATAGCCAGCGTCGCGGTCTTCGCATGACAATCAAGAATAGCATAATGGGGTGAAAACCAGTCCATGCCCAAGATAACATTGAAATCTACCATACCGAGTAATAACAAGTCAGTCTTGGTCTCAAAACCACTAATGACAATCGAGCACGACCGATATACGCGGTCCACAATGAGAGAATCTCCCATGGGGATAGAAACATAAGCAGGGGAACTCAAAGAATCCCGAGATATCCCAAATACGATGCAAAATAAGAAGACACATATGAATACGTAGAGCCTGGGTGAAATAATACTCAAGCATCCCAATGACAGACAAGGACGATGCCTGTGATAACTAAATCTGAAGCAACGACCTCTGAACGTGCTCGAAGGGCATAGTACCTGGCATGGCCTCCACCTCTAGGGAGACCTCGACCTCCCCGACCTCCACCTCGAGCTGGCTGAGGAGGTAGAGTAGCAACTGGGGCTGGAAGAATAGCCAGAGGACCCAGTGGAGCATGTGGAGGCTAATAAGTTTGGGATGGTGCACCCCTCCGAGCTCTACAATCACAAGCTTCTACATTACTGGTGCACCGCTGATAAGTCTGGGATGATGCACCCCTGATATAGTCGCAAGACTCTACACTACTGTAGCTCTAAGCAAACCTGGGAAAGAGTACATAGGAAAATCTCTATAAGTCGAAATAGAAGGCTCGAAGGATTCTGCGAACGCGACAGAAATACATTGCGATCTCTTGGAACAACTGCACTAGCCATGCGACTGATAACTCATACCTGGATCTGGACACCTAAAACATGTTCAGGAAAGGGCATGAGTACACCACATTTGGTACCCAGTAAGTGCCAAGCCTAACCCCAGTCAAGTAGTGACGAGGTCAGGTTAAGGCTCTACTGGATTTCTAAACTAATCAATTTAAAACATTACGAAAGAAAAGTAATTTCTACAGTAAACAGATAAATAAAATAAATTAAAACATAACAATAAAGAGAGCCCTTGGCTCAGCAAAGTATGTCACAAGATAGAATCTCTCGGGATACCGTCCCGTAGTTCCAAATGATTATGCAGTACAAGGGGATCTCTCGGAATATGTCTGTAGTCCCAAAATAATTTTGCAATGCTGGGGGATATCCCGAATTATGTCGTTAGTCCCAATTTAAATATACAGTACATGGGGATCTCCCGGAATACATCTGTAGTCCCAAATAAAATATGCAGATGGGGGATCTCCCGAAATACGTCTGTAGTCCCAATTTAAATATGTGATGTGAAATGAACGACAAATAAAGCGTCAATTAAAAATGGTTCATCAAATAGCACATATGGAGAAGTGATAAGCTAACTAAACATGGCGCACAGAGTGTCAGATATGCAACTTAATTTTAAACATGTAAGCATGCTTTCCTAATCTAGGTTAAGCAGTTAAACACATTAAAGTAATGTAATAGGAGAAGGACAATTAATAATATTTGAAGGGAAAATGGGATTTTCGCTATAATGGTTCGTGTACGTACTCGTCACCTCACATACATTGTGCCCACAAATCATTAATGTCAAAATAACCTAAGGGGAAGTTCCCAACACAGAGTTAGGCAAGCCATTTACCTCAACTGCTCAAATCAACTAGAAACCACGTTCTTGCCACGAGTACCCGATTCCAAATGACCCAAATCTATTCAATTCAATTGCATAATATAAATATAACTTCAAGTAGGTGATCTAACTAATTAATTCGAAGCTAATACGCGAAATTAGAAAAATCGTCCCAAAAGTCCCCCGGGCGTACATCTCGGAATAAAGTAAAAGTTACAAATTTGGAACACCCATTCACTCATGAACACACTCGAAATAGAATCATCAAAATCCGACGTTAAAATCCCATTAAATTCTTGGATTTTCAATTAGGGAACATTTCTCCCATTTTTCTATTTTTCCACTCAAATTCCTTGATTAGATAGAAGAACTTGCTATAAATTGATTAAATACAAATGAAATAGGATTAGGAATAGTTACCTACTGATCTCCTCTTTACAATCCACCCAAAATCGCCTATTCCCGTGCTCCAAATTGATTTTTGAAGTTATAAAAATTCAAACCCTCGAATTGTCTATTTGTGACCAGTGATTTCCGCTTCTGCGGTCAATTGGGACGCACCTGCGGAAAAGGCATCGCAGGTGCAAAAAGTCACTTAATGGGCTGGGGCCGCATCTGCGGTCTCTGGGTCGCATTTGCTGTTTCCCACCCGCATCTGCAGTCCTATATGCACAGGTCCAAATCTGCTTCTCCGATTCACTCGGCCGCTTCTGCGTGGCCGCACCTGCGGTCCAACTTCCGCAAGTGAGCAAAACACCAGAACAGCCCACATCAGATTTACCTAAGTCCTATTTTCTTCCCGTTGAGCACTCGAAACACACCCGAGGCCCCTGGGACCTCGACCAAACCTACCAACCAGTCATATAACATCATTCAGATTTAGTCGAGCCTTCAAACCACATCACATAACACCAAAAACACGAATTAAACATGAATTAAACCCTAAGAACTTAGCATTCTTCTGAAATCCACAAACGATGCCGAAACACATCAAACCTAGTCCGAGTGACCTCAAATTTGACACACTGATCATAAATGACACTACGAACCTACAGCCACTCTCGGATTCCCATTTTGAGCACGATATCAAAATTCCACCTATCGGCCGAAATCCTGAAAAGCTAACTTTCGCCAATTCAAGCCTAAATATACTACAGACTTCGAAAACACATTCCTGACACGCTCATAACCCCAAAATCATTCAATGGAGCCAACGAATTTTACGGATTTCCATTTCGGATCCGTCTTCACCTAGCTCTGACTACGATCCGATTTCTAAGGATTAAATTCATAATTGGGGACTATGTGTCCCAAAACTCTCCGAATTCCATGACTAATCTCTCCGGCAAGTCCCAAAGGCAGAAACAAACGTGGGGAAAGCAGTTATTTTGGGTTCGTGGCTCAACTCTCAAAACAACTGGCCGGGTTGTTACAATGTGAGGTCGTGGCAAACAACAAAATAATTACTTAGAATGGTAAAGTAAACTATTCTTCTTTATCAAAAATCATTTCAATGGAGATATCTTCCTTTTTCTTTCACAACTCTCACTCTCAAAAAAATTATAAATGAATGATTACTTTCTGTATACGGTCAAAACTGGGAATGCCCGATTTTGAGGCTTCTACGAAATCCTGAGTCTGGTCACGATGGTGTCGAGGATAGGTTCGAGGACCAGCTCTGAGGTCAATTCCTCGAGTAGTAGTGCCGGGGTATCGGTATATCTCGAGATGGAATAAAGACCGGTGTTCGTCATAGAGAGGCGCGGGACTCCCAAGAACACATGGCTAAAGCTCACAAGCACCTACAAGAATAGTACAAGTCCGTACCGGACCTTTAAATAGTTGTACCATCTATGCCCTTTTATAATAAATGCTCATGTACTATGTTGGAATTCCCCCTCCTATATAAAGGGGACCCTTATCATTTTTTGCACACATGATATTCAATAAAAGGAACATGAACATTCTCTGCTCTCTAACTCAAACATCCCCTATTGCCTCTTTATTGATTTATTACTTGCATTTATTGTATTTCATTGATTTTTCTTCATTTATTACTCATAATTTATCATAAATAGCCTCCTTCGAGGCCCATAAAACTGGTATAGCCTCATCGACCGTTCATCGTTATCCCCGAGCCTCGATCTCGAGGACTTAACTCAGCCAACATGAGGCCCTGATTCTAGGCAGTCTGGTTTGCCCAATTCGATCTTATATCACTCTTATTTAGTACTTAGAATCTATTTCTTAACAACTATCATTTAAATAAATTATATATTTTTAGAACCACATAATCAAATTTAATTGTAATTACCATTTTCAAGGTAAACATTTTTGCGCCCACCGTGGGGCTAAAAATGATAGAGGTTATTTTAGTGTTGGTTCACTGAAAAATGCAAGTTATTCTTCACACTTTTTCTTGTCCAAGAATCTTTGATTTCAGATTAAAATGTATAACTTAGTAAATGCACACGAAAACAACGGCGTTGAGGACCATGGAGAGAACAGTGTAGTTGTTTTAGGTGTTGATCTACCATTGCAGAACCCTGAGAGCACACCAGAGCTAACCCCCATGGACGTGGACTCGTGCGACGCCCAACATGACGATATCAGCTCCCACACTAACAGGAGCACGCACCGAGAGGCCAACATGAAACACGGGGAACCCTCGCTCAAGGGGAAAGACGAGTCAGCCTCCATGCGATTTTTAAAATTCTCCAAGCACAAAGAGCAGCAATTACTCAGCTGCAAAACCATCAAAAGATTTCGAGCGCAATGGCACCAGGAACGGCTCTTCAAGTCCACCGAATACCAGAGAAGTCGGGCAATAACGGGACTGCAGCCGATTCCGCTGTCATGAAAGTGCTCAAGGGCCTCACGGAGAGGATAGAGTCAAGGTTCCCAGAGAGATAACCAAGGCCATGTAAGGAAAGATATCGACCTTACGTCGAGAATCGAAGAAACACCATAAGAAGAAACATGCCCCGAATCGATCGAAGGACGGATCGAGGTCGGAATCCTCAAAAACTAGTGAACAAAGCTAGGTTCACCAGGTGCATAGAGCGGGCGAAGGTACCCCAATCGCCCAAATACAACTTCAGCATTGGCGTTTCAGACATTGTATCGACCATGGGTGAAATAAAACACACCAGGTGGCCAAAGCCCATACTATCAGACCCTTCGCAAAGGAACCCTAACCTGGTGTGTGAGTTTCACGGTACGCACGGTCATAGGACCGAAGATTACAGGCAGCTCCGAGAGGAAGCAACTTGACTAGCTAGCAAAGGGTACCTCCAAGAATTCATCTGCGACCGAGCTACAAATCACCTTAAGGGAAGAAAAACAGCTCGAATGAGCAGAACGGGAAAACCACAGCACATTATCCATATGATCATTTGAGGGACTGACGTTCCTCAAGGACCCGTGATAAAGTAGACAAAAATATCCGCTGCAAAAGTAGGGCAAATTCGGGGCCGAACATCCGAAGGCACCCTTGCATTCAGTAAAAAGTATTTCAAGACCTTGTCTCAGCCACATAACGATGCACTGGTAATTTCTTTTCTCTTGAATAACATTCAAATTAAACGTGTTCTCGTGGATCTAGGTAGTTCGGCCAACGTGATCAGGTCGGAGGTGGTGGAGCAGCTCGAATTGCTCAATCAAATTGTACCTACCTCACGAGTCCTCAATGGGTTCAATATGGCCGGCGAAGCAACAAATGGGTAGATCATCCTCCCGGTCAACATGTCTGGTACGGTGCAAAATACCAAATTCCATGTCATTGAATGTGACATTAGGTACAATGCATTGCTTGGAAGGCCATGGATACACAAGATGAGGGAAGTGTTGTCAACTCTCCATCAAATAATGAAATTTCCAACAAAAGACGGTATAAAGACAGTATATGGGGAGCATCATGCGGCAAGGGAGATGTTCGCGGTCCATGGCGAGGCACCGACACCCACTCCCTCCACCTCGGAAGAGCCTGAGGGCAAACAGGTCCCCGTAGACAACGAGGAAGACTTCCTAGCCCCCCGAACCTTTGTTGCCCTCAAAGAATCGGACGTAACTAAATCAACAGTTGAAGAACTAGAGCGGGCTGGCCTGGTCGAACATCTCCCAGATCAAAAGGTATACATGGGAACGGGACTAACCCCCGAATTCAAGTGAAATTCATTAAATTTCTTACTAGTAACATCAACTGCTTTGCTTGGTCCCATTTAGATATGACAAGAATTCCGCCGGAAATAACCACCTATCGACTAAGTGTCGATCCCAGGTTCAAACCGGTAAAGCAAAAAAGAAGACCTCAGTCCGAGGTAAAGCATGCATTCATCAAGGACAAGGTAACAAAGGTCCTCAAAATAGGGTCTATTAGGGAGGTAAAATACCCCGAGTGGGTTGCCAATGTGGTAGTGATCCCCAAAAAGGGGAATAAGCTAAGAATGTGCGTAGATTATAAAGATTTAAATAGGGCATGCCCCAAAGATTCATTCTCGTTGTCTAACATCGATCGCCTGATTGATGCCACACCGTCCATGAGATCCTAACCTTTCTCGACTCCTACTCAGGGTATAATCAAATTCAGATGAACCCCGAGGATAGGGAAAAAACTTCATTCATCACGAAGTATGGTACGTACTGCTACAATGCGATGCCCTTCAGGCTAAAAAATGCGGGAGCCACGTACCGGGACTAGTTAATAAAATGTTTGAACATCAAATAGGCAAATCCATGGAAGTATACACTGACGATATGCTAGTTAAGTCCCTGCGCGCGGAGGACCATTTGACTCATTTGCAGGAGACATTCGACATTCTCAAAAGCTATAACATGAAACTCAACACCGAGAAGTGTGCCTTCGGGGTGGGTTCGGGCAAAATTTTAGGCTTCATGCTGTCAAATAGGGGGATTGAGATCAACCCCAACAAAATCAAAGTCATCGAGGAGATCTCGATGGTAAATAACGTGAAGGCTATGCAGCGGCTGACCGGGCAGATAGCAGCCTTGGGCCGATTCATATCGAGGTCGTCGGATAAGATTCATCATTTCTTCTCCCTGCTCAAAAAGAAAAATAGCTTCGAATGGAGTGCCAACATACCTTATAGGAGTTGAAGCGATATCTATCAAGCCCACATTTACTCCACACCCCAAAGGATATCTATACCTGGCCGTGTCCGAGGTAGAAGTAAGTGGTGTGCTGGTTCGAGAAGAACAAGGTACGCAATTCCCTGTCTACTCTGTGAGTCGGACCTTGTGCAATATCGAAATCAAGTACCCTCTTCTAGAAAAATTAGCTCTTGCATTAATTAGTGCATCCCGAAAGTTAAAGCCTTATTTTCAATGCCATCGCATATTTGTTTGAACGACGTACCCCATTCAAAGCATATTGCATAAGCCCGAGTTATCAGGCCGACTAGCCAAATGGCCTATTGAACTTGGGGGGTATGATATCAAGTATCATCCCCAAACGGCTATTAAACCCCAAAATTTGGTGGATTTCGTGGCCGACTTTACACCCTCCCTAGTACCCGAAGTAGAGAAAGAACTTTTGCTAAAAGCAGGAAAATCTTCGAGTGTATGGACCCTGTTCACCGACGGTGAATCGAACGTGAAAGGATCAGGGCTCGACATAGTTCTAAAGCCACCTACGGGTGGTATGATTAGACAATCTATAAAAACTGCAAAATTTACTAACAACGAAGCTGAGTATGAGGCCATGATTGCAGGTCTGGAATTGGAAAAAGGCCTAGGAGTCGAAATCATCGAAGCAAAATGTGATTCCCTCTTGGTAGTGAACCAGGTAAATAGGAGCTTCGAGGTTCGAGAAGACGGGATGCAAAGGTACTTAGACAAAATTCAAGTCACATTTCATCGTTTCAAAGAGTGGACCCTGACCCACATACCTCAAGAGCAAAATAGCGAGGTCGATGCCCTCGCAAATCTGGGATCATCCGTCGAAGAAGATGACATGCTCCCTGCGGCCGTTGTCCAACTATCCAAATCAGTGATCGAGGAAGGCCATGTCGAAATCAACTCCACTAGACTGAAATGGGATTGGAGAAATAAATACATCGACTATCTGGGAAGTGGGATGTTACCCACGAACCCAAAAGAGTCGAGGACCCTGCGAACCAAAGCAGCTCGATTCTCACTCGACGAAAATAGAGCTCTATATAGGAGGACCTTCGATGGACCCCTAGCAGTATGCCTGGGACCGCGTGACACAGACTACGTGCTATAAGACATCCACGAGGGTAGCTGCGAAAATCACTCGGGCGCCAATTCTCTAGTTCGAAAGGTGATCAAAGCAGGTTATTATTGAGACAACATGGAAAATGACGCTAAAGAATTCGTCCAAAAATGTGACAAATGCCAAAGATTTGCACCCATGATTCACCAACCCGGTGAACAGCTACATTCAGTCTTGTCGCCATGGCCGTTTATGAAGTGGGGGATAGACATGGTCAGACCCCTACCAACGGCACCAGGTAAAGCTAGATTTATTCTATTTATGATTGACTATTTCTCAAAATGGGTGGAAGCGCAAGCCTTTGAGAAGATAAGAGAAAAAGAAGTCATTAACTTCATATGGGACCATATCCTGTGTCGATTTGGGATTCCCTCCGATATAACATGCGACAACGGAAAGCAGTTCAACGGAAGCAAAGCAACAAAGTTCCTCGAGGACCATAAGATCGAAAGGATCTTGTCGACACCCTATCACCCCTGTGCAAACGGCCAGGCCGAATCTACGAACAAAACCATCATTTAAAATATGAAAAAGATGTTAGAAAATGCGAAAGGTAAATGGAAGGAAATGCTGCCCGAGGTCATATGGGCGTACCGAACAACTCCAAAATCAAGCACATGAGAGACGTCGTTCTCTCTGGTGTATGGGTCGGAGGCCTTGATACCGGTCGAGGTCGGGGAGCCGAGTGCTAGAACCCGACACGGTACCGAAAATTCAAACAACGAGGCAATGACTACAACCCTCGAACTATTAGATGAGAAGAGATAAGCTTCACTAGTCCGAATGGCCGCAAAAAAATAAAGAATCAAAAGATACTATAACAGAAGAACAAACCTCCGGCATTTTGAAGCCGGAGACTTAGTCATAAGGAAAGTCACCCTAAACACTCAGAACCCCAATGAGGGAAAACTAGGCCCGAGCTGGGAAGGATTGTACCGTGTCCTCGGAGTAATCGGCAAAGGGTGCTAGAAACTTGGCACCATGGAAGGCGAACAACTTCCGAGCAATTGGAACATCTCAATGCTCAAATGCTATTATTGATAAGGTAAAACCACCCTCTTGTTTCCATTTATGTACTCCACACTAAACCTTTACAGGTATCCGATGGAAGACATCGAAACATCCTCAAATTCCAAAAGTCATTTAGGTTTTAAAGCATGTGTTGCACTCTTTTCCTTTGATCGGGTTTTATCCCTGAAAAGGGTTTTACCGGAAAGGTTTTTAATGAGACGGCATCTATATGCTACCCAAGGAAGACTCAACAAGTATTCAAGGCTTCTCTTCTGTCAACCTCGAATACTAAGGGGCATCACCCCGAGAGATCACCCCCTCAGAGAAATCGAAGCAAGCCAAAGAGGGCCTTGATGGAAAATGATGTATCGGGCCAAACGGTCAAATGAACCGTGTCCTCATAAATGAACCCTCGACGGTGAAAATATGTATACTTGTACCAAGTAATCAGAGGAGCATCTTTTATAAGAAGCTTTGCACTTTCAAAGAATTTTTTATGACACGGAATGGCTCCAGAGCCAGAAATTTCTCGGACACTCGGAGACTGACGTCAAAAACTCGAAGCCCTAAGACCTCAGGGCCGGAAACTTCGAGCTCGTAAGACCAAGTTTACAAAGAAAGACCCTAGAGCCAAAACCTTTCGATACTTCAGGGACTGTCGTTGGTTGTCTCCTCATCAAGCTATCAAAGCTCGAGGCCATAACACCCCAAGCGGGCAACCTCGATCTGTGTGGTGGTACAATATATTTAGGTCCTAGGGGCATGATCAAATCTGTAAGTCCTAAGGGAATGATCAAAACTGTAAGTCCTGCGGGCACGATCAAAACTGTAAGACCTTAAGTAAGGCATGTCCAAATCATATGACCTTGCAAAAGGCACAATCCCGATTTTAAATCCAAGGCTATATATTCGAACTTGTAAGACCCCTAAAAAAGCATACCCTCGATATAGACGCCAAGGATACCTCACTCGGGGACTAAAAGGCTACAGCCAAACACAAACGACTCCGGTCGATAGGCTACGGTCAAACACAACAACTTCGATCGATAGGCTCCAGCCAAAATATTGAGACGCGGGGACGCCCGACCGTCGCTGCATAATCAAAAATACCTCGAAAACATTTCGGGAAGAACCAGTTAAATTAGGCTACCCTCGGCATAAGAAAAAGAGAGCTTCGATCATGTTCATGTCAGCTCCAAACAATGAAAAGGCTTCGAGACAATTCAGTCATAGGGCAGAACCTTCCGAGGTGCTCAATTATCGTCGCATAACGACTCGCAATCGAGGTTCTTATCGAACCGTCGAAGAGTCGCACGAACACAAAACTTCAAAAAAGTCCTTAGAGAGGAAACTATAGCCATACTAAAGGTTGTATCGACCCAACGCGTAAGAGCCTAGGCGCCAGCTTAAAAAGCCTCAGGCTAACTCAAAACCTAAGGGTCGATGAGCTCGAGCCGAAATCGGACTTGAAGATTGAGCCCGAAATGGTAAACTAAAATGCCTAAGGGAAAATGCATAGAAAGCCTACGGGCTGATTAAAGGTCATACCGACCTAACGCGTAAGAGCCTGAGTGCCAGCTTAAAAAGCCTCAGGGCTGATTCAAAAATCTAAGGGTCAATGAGCTCGAGTCCAAATCCGACTCGAAGACTGAGCCCTAAAAGGTTAACTAAAAGGCCTAAGGGCCGACGCGTAAGAGCCCAAGAGACAGCATAGAAGAATTTCAAGGCCGACTTTAAGACCTAAAGGTCGAAAAACTCAAGTCAAAACTTGATTAGGGGGATAAACCCCGAATGGTCAATTATCGACCGTCGAAAATTTTCTCATCAAAAACAGAAACCTAAGGGTTCGCTTTGAAGTCCGCATATCGGACCAATGACAAACGAGCAGTGCAATCTATTACGAAAAGCAAAGGCGAAACAAGAAATGATGAAAAATGAAAGGCTTCTTATATTTATATATATATATATATATATATATATATATATATTGAAAGATCAAATGTGCGTATTTACAGGACTTGTGTCTAAAGCTCTTACAAAGGAGAAAATAAATATAACCCTAATCCATCACCAGGGTTGCGCCTTTAACGGCTCCCTCGGGAGTTATGCCTTCAGCAGCTCTAGCTCCATACCCAGGGTCTTCAACGGCCTCTTCCCCTCGGGGACTTCGCCTTCATCTCCATCATCTTCCGAACCACTACTCGATTCACCTTCAGAAGTGAACAAGGCAGCTGCCTCTTCTTCTAGGGTCTTCACCATCTCGATCTCGACAGTCAGATCGACGCCCCTTGCATGTATATCCTCGAGAGCCTGCCTCCGAGATTTTAACTGAGCATGCACCACAACTTGGGTCAATCGCGATTCGGCCTCCTCAGACACCTTCTTGGCCTGAACATTTGCGGCGACAACATTCTCTTTGTACAACGACACGAGCGCTTCAGCTTCGGCTCTAGCTGCAAATAGCGCAGAGGCCGACTCAGCAAAAAGATTTTTGTATTTATTAATTTCCGCCCTCGCGTCATGAAACTGATGTTCGACCAAGGCCACCTTTCTTAGGAGAGCACCGCTCTCGGTGGTTATCTCACTCACGTGCCGTTTGAGTTCGATAATTTTGGCGTCTTTGGCTCGGAGCTCTTCCTTCACCAGCGCATCTTTCCTCTCAAACTGCAAAAATCAGCCCGAAGGTGTCATAACACTAAAAGTCGGGTAGAAAAGAAGGCAAAAACGAATAGAGATGATACTACCTACTCAACCAGGCAAGTCCTCTCTCGGGACACCGCCTCCAAACAAGCCTGAAGGCCACGAAGTTCCTCCTCCGTCTTGGCAAAGAGAGCTCTAAGCTCGTTAGGCCCGAGGTAAGCCTCCTACACTCACCTTCGTAGTGAGTTAACTCGGCTTGAAACTTGGAAAAGGTCTGATTATAAAGCACCTTGGCCTGAAAGCATGAAAGAAACAAAGTAAGAAAGATGAAGATCGGGGCACCAAGTAGCATTTGCGAAAGATTACCTGTTCGCAGAGCCTATCGAGCTCACTGAAAATAAATGAGGCGTTAAGTTCAGGGTTTTCCTCATTTATAGAAAACTGCCCTTCAAACTTATCTTTGTTCTCAGCAGATGCCCCCGCATCGGGAGATTCTCCATTTCAGGCATCCTGCAACTTCCCCAAAGGTAAAACTGGTCCTGGAGGAGAGTCTCTCACTTCAATGACCCCGGATAGATCGATCGAGGCCTTCTCTTGCCTCTGAAGAACCTCAGAACTAGGCTCCTCCAGCTCACTAACCGAGCGCATTCCATCTCAGGGAACATCCTGGTCAGCAGCAGGCTCAGGGGCATTACCCGATACATCTTCTACAGCCTCCTCATCCTCGGGCGGAGCAGCAACAGCATCAAGCTCCAATTTAGATACCTCCGGCTAGACAGCCATCGGCTCAACAAGGTGTGGGACGGCCAGGCTTTCTCCTCCCGCTGGCACTATCGAGGTATCAATTCTTTCCTCACCTCCAGTTCAAGAACCCTCAGAAACTTCGGGAGTTAAGGCCGTTGAGTCAGCCTTAGATTCTCTCACTTTGGCTTTCTTTGATTTCAAAGGCTCGGCCGGCGATTTCCTTCTTTTATTCTTCTCTTTTTCAGGTTTCGGAGTATCCGCTTCCTCAAGCGGTGCCTCCCTCATCGTGGAGACCTCTCCCAGACCTGCGCAAATGCGAAATATGACCATGAGGTGCAAGGATGTAACCGGTGAAATTTTTCTTCTTAGAAATGCAATTACGGCAGTAATAAAGGCTTACCATGGTTCTTTGCTTCTCATCGTGCTCCTGAAAAATCGCGCCACACGCGCTCGAGATACAGGAAAATCTAATCTAGCTGATTAACCCAGCCCGTGAGATCCTTAACCTCCCTAGGATACACCGCAACAGCTGCATCAACAGCAAGAGTTAGTTTATGGAGAAATTAATCCAAAGGAAAAGGAAAATTGCTTAATTAACATATGCACTTACGCTTCATGTTCCACTTTTCAAGGAACGACATCCTTTCCACCGGAATCATGTCCGAAGTCCTAACTCGGACAAAACGGCTCATCCATCCTCTGTCCCTAACCTCGTTAGTACATGCAAAAAAGGCTCTTGAGGCCCGACGTTGAAGTTTAATCAGGCCACCATGAAAGAGTCCATGGCTATACATTCTGACCAAGTGATCGAGGGTAAAAGGCATCCCCTTGACCATGTTCCTGAAATATCTGGTCATATAAACAATGAGCCAGAACGAAGGATGTATTTGACCGAGAGTCACTTGATATCGTTCGTAGAAGTCGAGGATCACAGGGTTTATTGGGGGAGACGATGGTCCCACCAGATCGAGGGTAAACGGATAGGTATACACAATGAGGGAGAAGGCCTCGTATGTGGTTATGTCCTCTTACCGAGAGGGAATTTTCACCAGCACCGAATTCCCCCGGTGGTAGTCTGCTTTAACCTTCTCGATGTCCGATATTAAGCTGATATATCGGGACATGGGCTCACATCGCCCCTGGCCTCGAGGAAGGTTTGTCGATCTTGAAATTGGAGGTTATCTCGCATGCTCCGAGGATGCATTCCTCGAGACGAGGAGGCTCCGTCGCCTTCCCCTTAGATGAACGTGAAGAAGAGGAAGGCTTATCTCCTTGGGAAACACTGGTGGAAGTCTTCGCCATTCCTTTTTTTTTTTTAAGATTTTGGAAGAGAGAAGGAAATATAGTTAGAGGAAGAACACAAGAAAGAAGTAGGAAGAAATCTTTTGAGAGCTTGGAGATGCAGTGGAAAAGAAGAAGCGAAGGAAGGAGTATTTATAGAGGCCCATCGTGTACGTTAGAGGAGGCCAAAAGACAGTAACTGTCGTAATCAATTCAAAGGATTTTCAAGGGTTGTATGGACGCGGCCTTTTGGGTCCCCCTTTGTCACATCAATCGCTTGATATGGCGTAACTAATGTAATGATGGAAGCATTCAAGAGTTGTAAATTCAAATCGTTTCTTGTCGTTTTATTCCAAGAAACGCGGGGAATATCTGTTTACTGTCAAAACCGGGAACGACCGATTTTGAGGCTTCTACGACATCTTGAGTCCGGTCTCGATGGTGTCGAGGCTAGGTTTGAAGACCAACTCTGAGGTCAGTTCCTCGAGCAGCAGTGTCGAGGTATCGGTATACCTCGAGATGGAATGAAGACCAGTGTCCATCGTAGAGAGGCGCGGGACTCCCAAGAACACATGGCTAAAGCTGACAAGCACCTGCAAGAATAGTACTAGTCTGTACCGGACCTTTAAATAGTTGTACTAGCTATTCTCTTTTGTAATAAATGCTCATCTACTATGTTGGGATTCTCCCTCCTATATAAAGGAGATCCTTATCATTTTTTTGCACACATGATATTCAATAAAAGGAACAAGAACATTCTCTGCTCTCTAACTCAAACATCCTTTATTGCCTCTCTACTGATTTATTACTTGCATTTATTGTATTTCATTGATTGTTCTTCATTTATTACTCATCACTTATCATAAATAGCCTTGTTCGAGGCCCATAAAACAGTTATAGCCTCCTCGCTGTTCACCGTTAGCCTCGAGCCTCGATATCGAGGACTTAACTCAGCCAACACGAGGCCCCGATTCTGGGCAGTCTGGTTTGCCCAATTCGATCTTATATAACTCTTACTTAATTTCCCTAACTCATACTTAGTATCTATTACTTAACATCTAGCATTAAAATAAATTATATATTTTTAGAATTACATAATCAAATTTAATTGTAATTATCATTTTCAAGTAAACACTTTCCATATTCCATGATGTTTTATTGAGGCAATGATTAGTCAAGGTTACATACTACATAACTGAATTTTAGAGTCAACATATTGTCCCTGATTTTTTAGTACAGGGGTTAATGATTCTATATTATGCATTTCTTATCACGTCGCACAATAGTTTCTATATTACATAAAGCACGTAATCACATGCGTATCTAGGATTGGAGAGATGGATGTAGAAATTACAACTTTGAAATAATTCAGCACTCGGTATTAGGGATAACAAATTTTTTGAAGACCGAACAAATTGAATGTTACCAAAGCTGATTTAGTTTATTTTTAATAAGTGGATTCCAATATAAGTTTATACCTGCGGCAAATAATTAGAAAAAAATAATTTATTTTATAAGAAGAAATTCAAACGACATTGAAACGAACTGAATGAATTTGTAAGCATAAAATATATCTGTGTGTCAAGTTTGAAAAAAATATCAAAGGCATTAAAATCTTTTAGCATGAGCCTTGGACGGCATTGTTTGTGGTAGATTCAGATGAAAACAATTACAACTAATACCCAAACCTACTTTACTAGTATTGAAACTAAATTGATTCTGATAACTTTCACAGTGCACCACATGTACATTTACCCATGGGTTCCCATGTAAGCTATGAGTCTATTATTTAATAATATCATCATATATACAATGAGCTTTGTTTGAGAGGATGGCTGCATTTGCACCAAACTTGTCCATATACACGTAATCATTCTACGACAATGGTCTAGTTGGAGCTTCCAATGGCAATGGCGCCTCTGTGTTCTCTAACAAGGGCTCAACAACTCTTGTTGAATCATACCATCTCTGTCTTATTTCCAATAATCTAAACTGTTTTACAATAACAGCCAATATTCCCGAGAGAGCAAATATTAGAATTACCGATGAAATAGTCCACATTTTAGAGTTGAACTTTTGATGATTATGATCATCAGCAGTAGGAGAAGGACTCGGGGCAATTCCATCAGCTGTAGGAGAAGGACTCGGGACGATTTCATCAGCTGTAGGAGAAGGACTTGGGGCGATTCCACCAGTTGTTGGAGAAGGACTCGGGGCAATTCCACCAGCCGTAGGAGAAGGACTCGGGGCCATTCCACCAGCCGTAGGAGAAGGACTCGGGGCCATTCCACCAGCAGTGGGAGAAGGACTCGGGGCAATTCCACCAGCTGTAGGAGAAGGACTTGGAGCAGTAGGAGGAGGACTTGGAGCAACTATAGCAAAATGGCCTTGTATTCTTGTCTCACAACTATTTCCATCCGCGACATCGCGAAATTCCACCCAATTATCCGAGTAGAAATAAACACACTTGGGCAAAGACCCCTCTGGAGCAGGCTGCACATAAGGAAACCTGATGGTGATAGGATCTTTCAGTGCTAGTATATCCAATTCAGGTACATTTTTGGCATACAAATCATAAGCATCATAAGCCAAGATACCCAAAAGCGGTGTTAGATAAGTGTAACCAGGCAAAGGATAATATAAGGATGACCAATTAGCTAAGTTTTGGTAAACCAGAACAAGTTTCCTTGCATAAGGCTCCTCAATGATACCAGATGGGATAAAAAATTCTCTATAGTAGCCATAGCATTTCCGTTTTAAGTTGTGTCGTCTAAGCATCAAGGCTGAAATTCTAATTCCTGTCAAGTTGCAAGGGACATCTGCATCATAAGGAACACCAGTTCTGGCTCTTGGCCATGTCAATTGCCTGAATGCATATTGCTGAAGTAAGGAATCGAGTGACTTTTCGGCAGATGAGTCTGAAGTAATTGATTCAGATCCAATCACAACAATAACAAGAAACCACAAAATTATGTTGAAATAACCTGCTGAATGCATCAGAATAGGAGGAATGTTGATATACTTGATTTGAACTATGAAATTTGGACGAAAAGGGAGCTAAAAAGAATGGAGTTTGTAATCGGATGGTAGAAAATGGAATACGTGTGAGCTGCAGATCTCAAGAAAGAATAAGTGGGGAACCACTAATTAAGGCCACGGCTGGTCAAAAGTCAACCTTTTGAATTGTGAGCTACGCTGTTTGGGTTCTTATTTATTTTCAACGTGTTTATTTGTTTATATCAATTAATTGATTTTAATTTATGTGCGTTCTTCAATGTTTATGTTTACACAGTCAACTTAAATTCCAAAAAAGAAAAAATTTGCCTAAAAATCGATCGAAGTAAGTCGGTATTTTAGTTATGTAATTAAAAAATAAACCGTCAGGAAATTGAATCGGAGTTTATATTGTGGCACCATACTATTCTACCACTAGACCATTGGAACATTTTATTTTAAGATTGTCTTTTATTTCATTTATACTCTTTAACTGCATTTTCGCGCGAAAATAACCAACCCATGTCAGTTGGTTTTATTAAAAAGTAAAATCATTAATCGGAATCGGTCGGTTTTTTTAAAATTACCGGCCTAAATAACCAATCGATTTTGATCAGTTTTTTGAATATTAATTTTTTTTTAAATGAAAAACCGACCAAAGTTGGACGGTTTCTTAATAAATAAATTTCGCGGGATGAAAAAATATTTTCTCATATTTTTGCGCAAAAAAAAAAACCGATCAAAGTTGGTCGATTTCATAAAAAAATTAAAAAATAAATATTTCGGCCGGTTTGTTGACCGACCAAATGTCACGACCCAAATCCTAATTCAGATCGCGATGGCGCCCAACTACGGCGTTAGGCAAGCCAACAGATACTCACTAGTGTTACCCTTCCCGACTGATTGAATATTACATTGTTTTACCACTTTTTAACAATTTAAACATGATAACTAAAATAATAATCCGTCAATAAATAATAAAGCTGTAAAGATGTGTGGCCAAAAGTGAGTACACATGTGTATAACAGCCAAAACCCAAAATAACGCTGCGTGTGCGTGCCAGGAGCTAGTGTCACGAGTGTCACGACAACTATCTGAATACACAAGGATAATATATATATATATATATATATATATATATATATATATATATATATATACAGTCCCACAGTCTGAATGAAATAGATGGGAAAATGACAAAAGGGAAACTTTAGGGCGCTGCCAGGGATCGTCAGGAAGAGCAGCTCACCGTGAAGTCGAATCAACTCAAGTCAGTACCTAGCTCCGGCCTGATAATCAGATGTAACAGCCTCCGGACCTGTACAGTCAAGTACAGAAGAAGAAGTGCAGCATGAGTACATAAATAAATATGTACCCAGTGAGTATCCCGTCTAAACTCGAAGGAGTAGTGACGAGAGGTCGACTCAATACTCACTAAGGTCCAGCAATATAATATATGACGAGACATGGCTAAATCAATAGGCATGTGAGACAGTAAACAACAAGTACATAGCAAATAACGAAATCTAGATAATAAATGAAAACTACAAAGTACCAAAATCTCCTGTTAACCAACCTGACAACCCCGTTATAAGTGACTCAGAACTCAAGTGATCATACACATACCAGGACAAGACAACCGGCCGGAGTCATAGGGGTGGTCATAAGGACTGAGGTCATAAGCTAACCCACGATCGCGAATCATACTTGCGACTCGCATGCTGACTCGATAATAATAAGCTAACCCACGATCGCGCATCATACCTACGACTCGTGTGCTGACTCGATAATGATAAGCTGGCCCACGATCGCGCATCATACATGCGACTCGTGTGCTGACTCGATAATAATAAGTTAACCCACAATCGCGCATCATACCTGCGACTCGTGTGCTGACTCGATAACAAGTGTGTATATATATAAGTACATAGGTGTACCAACTCAACAGTGAACTCAACAGGACTGTGCAAATACCACGGATAGTCAACTGGGATTTAAATCATAATGTTTCACTTCTTCATATCACCTCAACAGTAATTACAATTCATTACACATATAAAGGTACAAATAGGGCACATAGAGGCATGCTTGTGAATCCTAAAGCTACCCGACGTAGCAATATAGTCGCCACGTACGGACTCTCGTCACTTGGTACGTATGTGGCCCCCACAACATATACACACAGCAATCAAGAACCTATGGGGACATTTCCTCCTTATAAGGTTGGAAAGGAGACTCACCTCGTGACGAACCCACCCCTCGAATCAAGGATGCGCCAGAATCTCCGAAATCTACCCTCGACGGCTCGCAACTAGCCAAATATAGTATAATTACATCAATTCAAGCTTAAAGGAGGAAGATTATCCTATTTTATTCAAAATGCACTATTCTTGAAGAATTACCAAATTTCAACCCCGAGCCCGCACGCTCGAATTCCGAAAATCTTTGAAGGAATCGCTCACCTGTAGCCTAAGGATCAAGATTATGTGATTTATACTTGAATTCATAGCAAAAATTGAATAATTCACCAATTTCCCAAAATTTCCAATTTACTACCCTAAATCAAAATTTTCCTATGTTTTGTAGTTAATTTCCATTGGAATTCATGAATTAGACTAAAAAAATGGAGTGGAATTACTTACCTCTACTGGAAATGGGTCAAGAACAGGTTTCCCAAGCTCCTAAGCTCTTCAATGGAAGTTTGGAGTGAGAAGGAATGAAGAAGACCCGAGTTTGATTCCACACTTGCGGGCCCTTGGACCGCACCTGCAGTCTCGCGCATGCGAGCTGGAGCTCGCACCTGCGGAAATTAGGCAAGGGGGTTGGGGTCGCAACGGCGGACCCGTTCCTGCGGAAGGAGGTCCGCACCAGCGGACATTTGTCCGCATCTGCGGAAGAAGGGGGACCCCAGGGTTTCCGCACCTTTGAGGCTGGGACCGCTGGAGCGGTCCCGCACCTGCGGCTGGGAAACCGCACCTGCGGTTACACCAGCAACAGCTGCACCAGCAGTTGTTTTAGCTGGTTTTTGGCCTCGTATGGTGTCCGGGAGGCACCTGGGCCCACCCGAGCCTCCGTCCAAATATACCAACAAGTCCCAAATCATAATACAGACTTGCTCGAGCCTACAGAACACTCATAACATCACTAAAACTCAACATCACACCCCAAAAACCCTGTATTTATAACTTAAGACTTTCAAATTCCAGATTTCTATAACGATGTGCCGAACTGACCTATATGACTTGGCATGACTTCAAATTTTGCGTACAAGTCATAAATTACATGACAGAACTATTTTCCGGTCTTGGAATTCCGTTCGGTCCTCGATAACATAAAATCACGTCCCAAACCAAATTTGAAACTTAAGGAAATCCTGTTTTCCATTTCGGGCGCTGAAATGCTCCTGGGTCGTCTAAAACCCATTACGAACACACGCCCAAGTCTGAAATCATCATACGGAACTACTGGAGCCGTCAGAACTCGATTCCGAGGTCGTTTGCTCAAAATGTTGACCGAAGTCAAACTTGGCCAAATAGGGCACCCTTAAGGAACCAAGTGTTCCTAAAGCACTCTAAACATTCCCAAATCCCGAACCGCCCGTCCCCGCAAGTCATAAAGCACGAATAGCCTCTATAGAAGGTTTCATTTAGGGGAACGGGACCCTAATACGCAAAACGACCGGTCGGGTCGTTACATTATCCCCCTCTTAAACAAACGTTCATCCTCGAACGGGTCTAGAATCGTACCTCGAATGCTGAATAGCTGTGGATATCTGCTCTGCATGTCCTCATCGGACTCCCAAGTCGCCTTCTCAGCTGGTTGGCCCCTCCACTGGTCCTTAACTGCAGAAACTGTCTTGGACCTCAACTAGCTGTCCTGCCTATCAATAATAGCAATTGGTTCCTCCTCGTAGCCTAACTTCTCATCTAACTGAATAGTGCTGCAATCAACCGCGTGAGAGAAGTCGGCGTGATACCTCCGAAGCATGGATACGTGGAAAACCGGATGAACTCCTAATAAGGCCGAAGGTAAAGCAAGCTCATAAGCGACCTCTCCGACTCGCCTCAACACCTCGATTGGACCTATAAACCTGGGGCTCAGCTTGCCCTTATTCCCGAATCTCATAATGCCCTTCATTGGCGAAACCTTCAGCATAACCTTATCTCCCTCCATAAATGCTACATCACGTGCCCGCTGATCTGCGTAACTCTTCTGTCTGGACTGTGCTATGCGGAGCCTCTCCTGAATTATCTTCACCCTCTCCAAAGTATCTCTCACCAGATTTGTGCCATATAACTTGGCCTCGCCAGGATCAAACCACCTAATAGGAGAACGACACCGCTGACCATATAAAGCCTCAAATGGAGCCATCTCGATGCTGGACTGATAGCTATTGTTGTATGCAAACTCCGCCAAAGGAATGAACTGGTCCCACTGACCCCCCAAACTCAATCACACAAGCCCTAAGCATATCCTCCAGTATCTGAACCGTACGCTCTGACTGGCCATCAGTCTGAGGGTGAAATGTTGAACTGAGGTCTATCTGAGTGCCCAAGTCGCTGTGCAAAGTTCTCCAGAAGTGCGAAGTGAACTGAGGACCTCGATATGATATAATAGACACCGAAACACCATGCAACCGGACTATCTCTCGAATGTAAATCTTAGCCAGACTCTCTGTAGTGTAAGTAGTAGCCACAGGAATGAAATGCGCCGATTTGGTCAATCTATCCACAATGAGCCAAACCGCGTCAACCTTTGGCAAAGTCCGAGGCAACCCAACCACGAAGTCCATAGTGATGCGCTCCCACTTCCACTCAGGAATGGCCATCTGCTGAAACAAGCCTCCTGGCCTCTGATGCTTGTACTTAACCTGCTGACAATTAAGACACCTGGCCACATACTGCACAATGTCCTTCTTCATCCGCCTCCACGAGTAATGCTGCTTCAAATCCCGATGCATCTTCGTCGCTCCTGGGTAAATAGAATACCGAGAACTGTGCGCCTTTGCTAGGATCCTCTCCCTCGGGCCATCAATATCAGGAACATACAATCGTCCCTGGAGCCTCAAAACACCATCCTAGCCCAAGGTAACCTCCTTGGCCCTACCCTGCACCATCGTCTTCCGAAGTTGTGCCAGACATGGATCATCAAACTGTCGAGCCTTAATCTCTCCCAATAATGAAGACTGAGCAACCACATGAGCTAGAACTCGACGAGGCTCCGAAAGGTCCAATCTCACCAGGCGATTGGCCAAGGACTGAATGTCTAAGGCTAAAGGTCTCTCCTCAGCTGCAATGTAGGCCAAGCTACCCATACTCTCTGCCCTCCTGTTCAAAGCATCTGCCACCACATTTGCCTTGCCCGGGTGATACAGAATAGTGATATCATAGTCCTTCAACAACTCGAGCCACCTATGCTGTCTCAAATTAAGTTCCCTTTGCTTAAACAAATGCTGCAAACTGCGGTGGTCAGTGTAGACTTCACAAGATACACCATACAAGTAGTGCTGCCAGATCTTCAAAGCATGAACAATCGCCGCCAACTCTAAGTCGTGCACAGGGTAATTCTTCTCATGAACCTTCAGCTGGCGCGAAGCATAAGCAATAACTCTGCAATCCTGCATCAACACACATCCCAACCCGACGCGTGAAGCATCGCAATACACTGTATACATCCCAGACTCGGAAGGCAATGTCAGGACTGGTGTTGAGGTCAATGCTAACTTGAGCTTCTGAAAGCTCACCTCACACTCGTCGAACCATCGAAACGGGGTATTCTTATGAGTCAATCTAGTCAATGGAGCTGCAGTAGAAGAGAATCCCTCCACGAATCGACGATAATAGCCTGCTAGACCCAGAAAAC
The DNA here is from genome assembly GCA_005239495.1 of Nicotiana undulata. Classification (NCBI taxonomy): domain Eukaryota; kingdom Viridiplantae; phylum Streptophyta; class Magnoliopsida; order Solanales; family Solanaceae; genus Nicotiana; species Nicotiana undulata. The sequence goes on from MDKH01129981.1 coordinate 48,109, forward strand.
TCCTGATCTCTGAAGCTGAAGTAGGACGCGTCCAACTCTGAACTGCCTCGATCTTTTGAAGATCCACCTTGATACCCTCTCCGGATACCACGTGCCCCTGAAGTGCCACAGACTCCAACCAAAACTTGGACTTGGAGAACTTAGCATATAGCTTCTGTTCTCGCACGGTCTGAAGCACAACTCTCAAATGTTGCTCGTGCTCACCCAGGCTCCGTGAGTAGATCAAGATGTCATCAATGAAAACAATGACGAAGGAATCAATATACGAACTGAACATCATATTCATCAAGTCCATAAATGCTGCTGGGGCATTAGTCAAGCCAAAGGACATCACTAGAAACTCATAGTGGCCATATCTGGTGCGAAATGCAGTCTTCGGAACATCTGAAGCCCGAATCTTCAACTGGCAATACCCCGATCTCAGATCGATCTTAGAAAACACACGAGCACCCTGCAACTGTTCAAACAAATCATCAATGTGCGGCAGAGGATACTTGTTCTTGATGGTCACCTTATTCAACTGCCGGTAATCAATACACATCCGCATAGACCCATCCTTCTTCTTCACAAATAAGGCTGGAGCACCCCACGGTAACACACTCGGCCTGATAAATCCCTTAGCCAATAACTCCTCAAGCTGCTCCTTCAGCTACTTCATCTCCTTAGGAGCCATAAGATACGGGGGAATGGGAATAGGCTGAGTATCTGGAGCCAAATCAATACAGAAATCAATGTCCCGATCTAGAGGCATGCCTGGAAGATCTGAAGGAAATACATCTGGGAACTCTCGAACAACAGGCACTGAATCAATGGTAAGAGACTCGGCGGTGGTGTCCCGCGCATAAGCAAGGTAAGCCAAACACCCCTTCTCGACCATATGCCGAGCCTTCATAACGGAGATGACCCAGCTGAATGCACTAACTGAAAAACCTCTCCACTCCAACCTCGGCGACTCAGGCATGGCTAAGGTAACGGTCTTGGCATGGCAATCCAACACAACATGATAAAGAGATAGCCAATCCATGCCCAAAATAACCTCGAAATCAACCATGTTGAGCAATAACAGATCGGCTCTGGTCTCCAGCCCACAAAAAGTAATCACACAAGATCGGAGACCCGGTCTACCACCACAGAATCGCCCACATGAGTGGACACATACAAGGGAGAATCCAAGGACTCCCGAGGAACGTCCAGAAAATGGACAAAAAATGCTGAAACATATGAGTACGTGGACCCTAGATCAAATAACACTGAAGCCTCTCTACCACAGACTGAAATAATACATGTGATCACGGCGTCTGAGGCCACTGCATCTGATCTGGCCAGAATAGCATAGAATCTGGCTGTAGCACCTGACGACTGAGCTCCCCCAGAACGAGCTGGAGCTGACTGACCCCCTCCTGACTGGCCTCCCCCTCTAGGACGGCCCCTTCCAACCCGACCCCCACCTCTAGGCGGTCGAACTGCTGGTGCTGAAATCACAGGCTGGTGACTCTGCTGCACGGCCTTGCCCCGATAGATGGGACAATCCCTCCTCACATGGCCTAAGTCCCCACACTAGAAGCACCTCATATGTGACATATCCTGCTATCCTGAAGAGTAAGAGTCTCGAATGGATGGAATGCGATGAGAATCATCTGACACAACACTGAAATAGGATCCGAAAGATCTCTAATGGCTGGAGTATCCACTGGGTGAACTGTGGATGGTTGTAGGACGGTGGGAGCGCTCTGGCATGGCACTAAACTGAGGCCTCGCTAGAACACCCCTGGGAGGTAGTGGAGGTGCTGCATAGGAAGGCATGCTGGACTGACCACCTCCGAACTGACCCCTGCCCCTAGCTGGAGCACCCCTGAAATCACCTGAAAATCTGGCCCTCTTGTCCAGCTGACCCTGCTGACCCTACTCCCTGCTCCTCAATCGGTATCCCTCAATCCGTCGAGCTATCTCGACTACAAGCTGGTACGGGGTACCCATCTCTACCTCTCTGGCCATAGAGGTTCTAATACCTGGATGTAAGCCTGCCACAAACCGTCGCACCCTCTCGGCATCAATTGGCAATATCATAAGAGCATGGAGGGATAACTCTGAAAATCTCGCCTCGTAATTAGTCACGGACGTCTGCCCCTGCTCCTACCGCTCAAACTGACCCCAAAGCTCCTCCCTCTCAGAAGGTGGAATGTATCTGTCCAGAAATAACTGAGTAAACTGACTCCAGGTGACAGGAGGAGAATCTACAGGCCTGCTGAGAATGTATGACTTCTACTAGCGGCGAGCTCTGCTCTCTAGCTGAAATGTAGTGAAGTCTATCCCATGCGATTCCAAGATCCTCATGTTGTGCAGTCTGTCCCTACACCTGTCGATGAAATCCTGAGCATCCTCACCCCGCTCACCCCCGAAGATTGGAGGGCGAAGTCGGATCCATCTATCTAGAATCTTCTGCTGGTCACCTCTCCAACTGGCCTGGGCTCTGGTGCTGCCACCACAGGCTGAACCCCAACCACGGGCGGTGTACCCGGAGTATGGTGTGCTGCTGCTGCCTGTCCTGTGGCATGAGCGGTAGGGGTCTGGACTCCCCCTCCCGTCTGAGATGCGACAGGATCTGCTGGAAGTATGCCTTCCTGGGACATGGTGTCCATGAATCTCAACATACGGCCCATGACCTCCTGGAAGCCCGGCGCCGTCATAAAATCTGCTGGAGCAGGAGCTACTGGAGGCACCTCATCCCGCTCCTCAAAAGTAGGGTCCTGTGGTGGTTCGACTGGCATAACTTTGGGACGCCCTCGTCCCCTACCTCGGACAGGTGCTCTACCCCTGCCCCTACCACGGCCTCGAGTGGCGGTGGTAGCAGCCTCCCCCGGATCAGGAACATGAAATGCACGCGTCCTCACCATCTGTGGGAGAATATAAGAACAAATTTGAGTACATAATCGATTGTACGAGAGGATATGAACGAAGAGAAGTTTCTTAACACCCTATAGCCCCCTGAAGATAAGTACAGACGTCTCTGTACCGATCCGCAAGACTCTACTGGGTCTGCCCGTGACTCGTGAGACTAGGTGAACCTAAAGCTCTGATAACACGTTGTCACGACCCAAATCCTAATTCAGGTCGCGATGGCGCCCAACTACAGGGTTAGGCAAGCCAACAGATACTCACTAGTGTTACCCTTCCCGACCGATTGAATATTACATTGTTTTACCACTCTTTAACAATTTAAACATGATAACTAAAATGATAATCCGTCAATAAATAATAAAGCTGTAAAGATATGTGGCCAAAAGTGAGTACACATGTGTATAACAGCCAAAACCCAAAATAACGATGCGTGTGTGTGCTAGGAACTAGTGTCACGGGCAACTATCTGAATACACAAGGATAATATGTATATACAATCCCACAGTCTGAATGAAATAGACGGGAAAATGACAAAAGGGTAACTTCAGGGCGCTGCCAGGGATCGTCAGGAAGAGCAACTCACTGTGAAGTCGAATCAACTCAAGTTAGTACCTAGCTCCGGCCTTATAATCACATGTACTTGCCTCCGGACCTGTACATACAAGTACATAAGAAGAAGTGTAGCATGAGTACACAAATAAATATGTACCCAGTGAGTATCCCGTCTAAACTCGAAGGAGTAGTGACGAGAGGTCGACTCGATACTCACTAAGGTCCAGCAACATAATATATCACGAGATATTGCTAAAGCAATAGGCATGTGAGAAAGTAAACAAAAAGTACATAGCAAATAATGAAATCCAGATAATAACTGAAAAATGAACAGCAAAGTACCAAAATCTCCTCTAAACCAACCTGACAACCCCGTTATAAGTGACTCAGAACTCAAGTGATCATACACATACCAAGACAAGACAACCAGCTGGAGTCATAAGGGTGGTCATAAGAACTGAGGTCATAAGCTAACACACGATCGCGAATCATACCTGGGACTCGCGTGCTGACTTGATAATAATAAGCTAACCCACCATCGCGCATCGTACCTGCGACTCGTGTACTGACTCGATAACAAGTGCGTATATATATAAGTACATAGGTGTACCAACTCAACAGTGAACTCAACAGGACAGTTCCAATAACACGGATAGTCAACTGGGATTTAAATCATAATGCTTCACTTTTTCATATCACCTCAACAGTAATTACAATTCATAACACATACAAAGGTACAAATAGGGCACATAGAGGCATGCTTGTGAATCCTAAAGCTACCCGACATAGCAATATAGTCGCCACGTACGGAATCTCGTCACTTGGTACGTACGTGGCCCCCACAGCATATACACACAACAATCAAGAACTTATGGGGACATTTCCCCCCTTACAAGGTTGGAAAGGAGACTCACCTCGTGACGAAACCACCCCTCGGATCAAGGATGCGCCTGAATCTCTAAAATCTACCCTTGACGGCTCGCAACTAGCCAAATATAGTATAATTACATCAATTCAAGCTTAAAGGAGGAAGATTATCCTATTTTATTCAAAATGCACTATTCTTGAAGAATTACCAAATTTCAACCCCGAGCCCGCACGCTCGAATTCTGAAAATCTTTGAAGGAATCGGTCACCGGTAGCCTAAGGATCAAGATTATGTGATTTATACTTGAATTCATAGCAAAAATTGAATAATTCACCAATTTCCCAAAATTTCCAATTTACTACCATAAATCGAAATTTTCATATGTTTTGTAGTTAATTTCCATTGGAATTAAAGAATTAGACTAGAAAAATGGAGTGTAATTACTTACCTCTACTAGAAATGGGTCAAGGACAGGTTTCCCAAGCTCCTAAGCTCTTCAATGGAAGTTTGGAATGAGAAGGAATGAAGAAGACCCGAGTTTGGCACTTATATACTACCTGCTACAGTGATTCCGCACCTGCGGGCGCTTGGACCGCACCTGCGGTCTCGCGCCTGCGAGCTGGGGCTCGCACCTGCGAAATTGGGCAAGGGGGATGGGGTCGCACCTGCGGAGGGAATTCCGCACCGGCGGACTCGCTCCTGCGGAAGGAGGTCTGCACCAGCGGACATTTGTCCGCACCTGCGAAAGAAGGGGGACCCCAGGGTTTCCGCACCTGCGAGGCTAGGACCGCAGGAGCGGTCCCGCACCATCGGCTGGGCAACCGCACCTGCGGTCACACCAGCAACAACTGCACAAGCAGTTGTTTTAGCTAGTTTTTGGCCTCGTGTGGTGTCCGGGAGGCACCTGGGCCCACCCGAGCCCCCGTCCAAATATACCAACAAGTCCCAAATCATAATATGGAATTTCTCGAGCCTACAGAACAGTCATAACATCACTAAAACTCAACATCACACCCCAAAACCCTGAATTCATAACTTAAGACTTTCAAATTCCAGATTTCTATAATGATGCGCTGAACCAACTTATACGACTCGGAATGACTTCAAATTTTGCGTACAAGTCATAAATGACATGACTGAACTATTCCCTATCCCGGAATTCCGTTTGGAACTCGATAACATAAAATCACGTCCCAAACCAATTTCAAACTTAAGGAAATCCCGATTTCCATTTCGGGTGCCAAAATTCTCCCGGGTCATCTAAAACCCGTTCCGAACACACGCCCAAGTCCGAAATCATCAAACAAAACTAATGGAGCTGTTTGAATTCGATTCCGAGGTCGTTTGCCCAAAATGTTGACCGAAGTAAAACTTTGCCAAATAGGCCACCCTTAAGGAACCAAGTGTTCCTAAAGCACTCTAAACATTCCCAAATCCCGAACCACCCATCACCGCAAGTCATAAAGCACGAATAGCCGCTATGGAAGGTTTCATTTAGGGAAACTGGACCGTAATACGCAAAACAACCGGTCGGATCGTTACATTAAAATTTGTCGGTTGACCGCGGTTTGTTTTAACCGAATTTCTAGTAGTGTTTATATAATTTTAAAAAAAGGAAAAGAAAAAAACATCGAGAATAATCTATATCCTACTTTTTTCAACAATAAAACTTCACGATAACTTTTGTGTTCTTTGTCCTAAAATTTTAATCAATTAAGGTCAAGTTTGCCTCTATATTTTCTTTCATACAAAACTATTTGCTATTCTTAATTTTGAATCGATAACTAATTTATTTAAAAGTTTGGTAATTAAATTATGCTTTTCTATTTTTTAAAATTAACTAGGAAAATATTTCTACAATTAGTATCACCATTAGAGTTAGAAAAAGTTATGTAAAGTGAGTACCCTTGACCAGAAATCTCATCACTACTTCACTGAGAATAGTCAGAATGCTTACTTAGTGTGTCACGACCCAATATTCCCTCCAACTGGGTTTCGTGACGGCACATAATCTAGACGACTAGGTAAGCCTAAAATCTTAGTAAATTAGAAGTAAATAAGACAAAACAGAGAAAAGTAAAGTGAACAATGCTAATAACCAATGCCGCTCGGCATTTACAGTTTAATCCGCCCAGAACCCGAAATATCTACAACATCACAAACTGTACTCTATAGCTTTTAAAATGTAACAAGTCTGGAGATGGAAGTAAAATCCTATCAACTAGCTGTATCTATACAAGGATAAAAGAGGGGGACTCGGAGTTTCTACGGACGGGGCAGAAGTACCTCAAAGTATCCCAAGGATCTCCGGCTCTACTGACTCCAAAACGGTGCACTGGTACCTGGATCTGCACATGGGGAAAAACATGCGCAAAAGGGCGTGAGTACTCTACATTTGGTACCCAGTAGTGCCAAGCCTAACCCCAGTCAAGTAGTGACGAGGTCAGGTTGAGGCTCTACTGAGTTGCAAAATATACAGTTATAATTTCAACAGTTAAGTAAGCAGTAATAATTAACGAAAAACAAAATAAACCGGAAAGGATAAAGTAATAAATCTCAGTTCAGCATAGCGTATAAATCCGTAGATAATCGTGTAATGCAATATAGGGGAAAGCTCCCGGGTCTAGGCCCATAGTCCCAATTTAAATATGCAATGCAATATAAGGGGAAAGCTCCCAAATCACGGTCCGTAGTCCAAATTTAAATATGCTATGCAGTACAGGGGGAAAGCTCCCGGATCACGGTTCGTAGTCCCAATTTAAATATGCTATGCCGGCCAGGGAGAAAGATCCCGGATCACGGTCCGTAGTCCCAATTTAAATACGCAATGCAAGATGTATATTAGATATAGCGTAAATCAAAGGTTTGGGAAAAACAGTTGGAAATTGTAAAGTAAAATACTTAAACCAGTTTCAAATAATAGTTACGAGTGAAAAATCATGTAAAGTCGACCGTCATGATACAATCTTAAGTTGTTACTCAGTTCAACACAATAACAGTAATAACAGGATTGAAAATGAGGCATGTCGTGGAAAGAACAATGGAAATTTAGTAAAAATATCCCATGCACGCGCTCGTCACCTCACGTACACGGGGTTTTTATACTAAAACCCAGTTAAAAATGCCTAAGGGAAATTCCCAAACACAGTGTTAGACAAGCCACTTACCTCGACTACGTAGATCAACTTCGTACCACACTCTTGCCACTAGTATCCAGCTCCGGGTGGCCCAAATCTATTCAATTCGATTGTATAATGTAAATATCACTTAAAGAGTTCAAACTAAATAATTAATTCGGAACTAATACGCGAAATTAGACAAATTGACCAAAACCCCCTCGGGCCCACGTCTCGGAATCAGATAAAATTTACATTTTCCGAATCCTTATTCACTCACGAGTCTAACCATATGAAAACTCTCAAATCGGAGGTCAAATACCCAATCAAAACTCCAAAGTTTGGTCTAAGAAGTTTCTTCCAATTTTCCCAAATTTCAACTCAAAAATCTCGAATTTAAGGGTGGAATTTAAGATTAGAATCATGGTAATTAACCTATGATGGTTAGAAATCACTTACCTTGAACACCCACGAGAAAAGTCCCTCAAAAATCGTCTCTCCCGAGCTCCCATAACTCAAAAATGGATAAATAAGGTTTGAGCTTCGAAATGGGGTTTTTAATATCTGCCCAGGTATTTTCTTCTATGCGATCGCAGAGAACCCTTTGCGATCGCGGAGAGTAAAAATCCCACGCGCCCAAATAACCCTATGCGATCGCGTGCAAGGGCCTGCGATCGCGTAGCTTCACGCCCCAAACCTATGCGATCCCAGTTGGGGCCACGCGACCGCGTAGAGTCACCACTGACTCTCCCCTCAGACCTGAAAACGCTATGCGATCGCGGCCCGTTGAATGCGATCGCGGAGACCAAACTTATAAAGCTCTGCGATCGTGGACCATAACTTGCGATCGCGCAGATCAAACCCGAGGCCTCCACCAATTATCCTCTGCGATCGCGGCTACTACCTTGCGATCACAGCGAACAAAGAACTACTGGTGTAAAACCAGCAAAACCAGCAATGGGTTAAGGCCAAAATGTGCCCGTTTGGACATCCGAGGCCCCCGAGACCTCAACCACAACCACCAACTTTTCCAAATACCTTATTCGAACTTGGTCGAGCCTTAAAAGCATGCTCCATAACATCAAAATCATCAAATATGCCTAGATTCAAGCCTAAGAACTTAGGAATTTTCCAGAATTCACATATGACGCCGAACCACGTCTAAACTCATCCGGATGAACTCAAATTTTTCACACAGGTCATAAATGACATTCCGGACCTGCTGTCGCTTTCGGAATTCCGTTCGAGTCCGATATCAAAATCTCACCTATCAGCCGAAATCGCCGAAATTCTAACTTTCGCCAATTCAAGCCTAAATCTACATCCGCCCTCGAAAACACATTCCGAACGTGCTCCCAACCCCGAAATCACCCAACGTAGCTAACGGAATTGACGGATTTCCATTCTGGATCCGTCTTTGCACAACTCCCACTACGGTCCAATTCCTAAGGTTAAATCTCAGCTTAAAGGACTATATATCCAAAATCACTCCAATTTTCATCACTCAACACTCCGACAAGTTCCATTAGCATAATAAGACATAGGAGAAAAAGTTATTAGGGGATCGGGGCGCTAACACTCAAAACAACCTACCAGGTCGTTACATTCTCCCCCTCTTTAGAAAATCGTTCGTCCTCGAACGAGTATAGAACATACCTGAAGCTGTGAATAGGTGAGAGTACTGACTCCGCATGTCCTGCTTGGTCTCCCAAGTCGCCTCCTCGACCGGATGACCCCTCCACTACACTTTGACTGAGGCAATATTCTTCGACCTGAGCTTTCTGACCTGCCTGTCCAAAATGGCCACAAGCTCCTCAACATATGATAGATTCTTGTCCAACTGAACTGAGCTGAAATCAAAAACATGAGTCGGGTCACCGTGATACTTCCGGAGCATGGAATCGTGGAATACCGGATGAACACCCGCTAGGTTGGGAGGCAAGGCCAACTCATAAGTAACCTCCCCAACCGGCCGTAACTCCACAAAAGGGCCAATGAACCTCGGACTCAGCCTACCCTTCTTCCCAAATCTCATGACGCCCTTCATCGGCGATACCCGAAGCAAAACCCGATCACCAGCCATAAATGAAAAATCCTGAACTCTCCGGTCTGCATAACTCTTCTGCTTGGACTGAGTTGTGCGAAGTCTATCTTGAATCACCTTTACCTTGTCCAAGGCATCCTGGACCAAATCTGAGCCCAACAATCGGGCCTCGCCTAGCTCAAACCGTCCCACTGGAGACCTGCACTGCCTACCATATAAAGCCTCAAACGGTGCCATCTGGATGCTAGAGTGGTAGCTGTTATTATAGGCAAACTCTGCAAGAGGCAAGTACTAATCCCATGATCCTCCAAAATCCATCACACAAGCAAGGAGCATATCCTCAAGAATCTGAATTGTGCGCTTGGACTGACCGTCCGTCTGGGGGTGAAATGTTGTACTGAGATCAATCTGGGTACCCAACTCACTATGCAGGGCTCTCCAGAAGTGCGAGGTGAGCTGAGGACCTCGGTCTGAAATAATAGATACCGACACACCGTGCAACCGGACTATCTCCCGCATGTAGATCTGAGCCAACTGCTCCGAAGAATATGTAGTCAATACCGGAATGAAATGGGCTGACTTGGTCAACCGGTCCACAATCACCCAAATGGAATCATACTTCCTCAAAGTCCGAGGGAGTCCAACCACAAAATCCATGGTGATCCGCTCCCACTTCCACTCTGGAAGCCTCATCTGCTGAAGTAATCCTCCCGGTCTCTGATGCTCACACTTGACCTGCTGACAATTGAGGCATCTGGCTACGAACTCCACTATATCCTGTTTCATCCTCCGCCACCAATAGTGTTGTCTCAAATCCTGGTACATCTTCGCGGTACCAGGATGAATGGAGTACTGCGAGCTATGGGCCTCCTCGAGAATCAACCTCCGAAGTCCATCTACATCAGGTACACAAATACGGCCCTGCAGTCTCAACACACCATCATCATCTATGGTCATATCCCTAACACCATCCCGCTGAACTTTATCCCAAAGAGCTCGAAGGTCGGGATCATCATACTGACACTCTCAAATGCGGTCATAAAGAGAAGATCGAGCAACAACACACGCAAATACCCGGTGAGGCTCAGAAAGGTCCAATCTCACGAACTGACTGGATAAGGACTAAACATCCAAGGCTAAGGGCCTCTAAGCTGCACGAAGATATGCCAAACTACCCAAACTCTCCGCGCAGCGACTCAGGGCATCAACCACCACATTGGCCTTCCCCGGGTGGTATAATATGGTGATGTCATAATCCTTGAGTAACTCCAACCACCTCCTCTGACGCAAATTGAGATCCTTCTGCCTGAATATATGCTGCAGACTCCGGTGATCCGTATATATCTCACATGGAACACCGTACAAATAATGACGCCATATCTTCAGGGCGTGAACAATCGCCGCCAACTCGAGATCATGCACATGGTAATTTCTCTCATGAACTTCAACTTTCTAGACGCGTAGGCAATCACCCTACCGTCCTGCATCAACACCGCTCCCAAACCAATCCTCGAAGCATCACAATAGACTGTATAGGACCCCGAACCTGCAGGTAGTACTAACACTAGAGCTGTAGTCAGGGCTGTCTTGAGCTTCTGAAAGCTCTCCTCACACTCCTCATTCCAAATAAAAGGTGCACTCTTCTGGGTCAATCTAGTCATGGGTGCTGAAATTGATGAAAATCCCTCCACGAAACGGCGATAATACCCAGCCAAACCAAGGAAACTGCGGATCTCGGTAGCTGAAGATGGTCTGGGCCAACTCTGTACTGCCTCCACCTTCTTCGGATCTACCTTGATCCCATCCGAAGATACCACATGGCCTAAGAATGCCACCGAATCAAGCCAAAATGCACACTTAGAGAATTTGGCATACAACTTCTTCTCTCTCAAGGTCTGAAGCACGATCCTCAAGTGTTTCTCATGGTCCTCCCGGGACCGAGAATACACCAGAATTTCGTCGATGAATACGATGATGAAAGCATCAAGATAAGGCCGAAATACGCTGTGCATCAGGTGCATGAAAGCTGCTGGGGCATTGGTCAGTCCGAATGACATAACAAGGAACTCGTAGTGACCATATCTAGTCCTGAAAGCAGTCTTCGGGATATCCGACTCCCGAATCTTCAACTGATGATAGCCCGAACGAAGATCAATCTTGGAGGAAACCTTGGCACCCTGTAGCTGGTCAAACAAATCATCAATGCGGGGCAATGGGTACCTATTATTCACTATCACCTTATTCAACTGCCTGTAATCAATGCACATACGCATCGACCCATCCTTCTTTTTCACGAATAACACCGGAGCACCCCCAAGGTGATACATTGGGCCTGATGAACCCCTTATCCAGCAATTCCTGCAACTGTTCCTTCAACTCCTTCAACTCAGGAGGAGCCATGCGATAGGGAGGAATAGAAATAGGCTGAGTGTCTGGCAACAAATCAAAGTTGAAGTCGATGTCTCTGTCGGGCGGCATATCCGGAAGGTCAGCAGGAAAAACATCAGGGTAGTCCCTCACAACCGGGACAAAATCAACTGTAGGGGTCTCGACACTAACATCTCTCACATAGGCCAGATAAGCATCACACCCCTTTGCAACCATCCACTGAGATTTAAGAAAAGAAATGACTCGACGAGGAGTATACTCTAATGAACCCCTCTACCCTAACCTCGGTAATCCTGGTATAGCCAGCGTCACGGTCTTGGCGTGACAATCAAGAATAGCATAGTGCGGAGATAACCAATCCATACCTAAAATAACGTCGAAATCTACCATGCTAAGTAATAATAAGTCAACCCTGGTCTCCAGACCACTGACAACAATCAAACACGACCGATATACACGGTCCACAACGAGAGAATCTCCCACAGGAGTAGAAACATATACGGGGGAACTCAAAGAATCCCGAGATACCCCCAAATGTGGAGCAAAGTAAGAAGGCACGTATGAATATGTGGAACCTGGATCGAATAATACCGATGCATCCCTATGACAAACGAGGTCAATACCTGTGATAACAGATTCCGAAGCAATGGCTTCGGATCGAACTGGAAGGGCATAGTATCTGACCTGACCTCCCCTTCTAGGACGACCTCGTCCTCCCCGACCTCCACCTCGAGCTGCCTGAGATGGTTGGGTAGCAGATGGAGCCGGAAGAATAGCTAGGGGACTTGGTGGAAGACGTGGAACCTGATAAGTCTCTTGTGGTGCACCCCTCCTAACTCTGGGGCAATCTCTCATCATATGACTAGGGTCACCACACCCAAAACAACCCCTCTGAGGACGCGGTGGCTGCTGACTTTGAACTGGCCGGCTGGACTGGCCCGTGATAGCACCTCGAGCTGAAGGCACCTCAGATACCAGTGGTGCATAATAAGGCTCCTGAGGTCTAGGAGGAGCTGGAATACCGCTGGCTGCTGGGAGAGCTGAATGAATGGGGCGGCTCACAAAACCTCTACCATGGCGTGTTGCAGGTGCACGAACTCCTGAAAAGTGACCCATCTCTCGAGACCTCTTGGCCTTTCTCTCCTCCCTGTCCCGGGTCAACATACTCTCAATCCTCCTAGCAATACTCACGGCCTGCTAGTAAGTAATGTCTGTCTCCAGCTCTCTGGCCATGCTAGTACGAATGCTGGGATGGAGCCCCTCAATAAATGACGAACTCTCTCTCTGACAATAGAAACCAAAGCTGATGCATGTCGTTCCAAGTCACTGAGCCGGACCGCATACTCCGACACTGTCATAGTACCCTGTCGTAGCTGCTCAAACTCCGCACACCAAGCATCCCTGATACTATGAGGGACAAACTCAAGCAAGAACATATCTGAAAACTGTGCCCAAGTAAGTGAGGCTGCCTCGTCCGGACTACTAAGATCAAATGCACTCCACCACTGATAGGATGTTCCTCTCAACTGAAAAGTAGTGAAAGAGACCCCACTCGCCTCCACAATACCCATAGTACGAAGGATGCGATGACACTCCTCAAGAAAACCCAGAGCGTCATCTGAAGCTAATCCGCTGAAATCAGGTTGGTGGTACTTCTTGTACCTCTCAAGACAGAGCTGCTCAGACTCAGATGCAGCTGCTCTTACCTCAGGCTGAACTGGAGTTGTAGGAGGCATGGGGATATACTCTGGAACCTGCCCCATATGAACCCTCTGCTCAGGAGTACGGGCTGCGGGAGTCTGTGTCCCTCCCCCGGCCTGTGATGTAGTTGGGGCTATCGGGAGTAGTCCCGCCTGAGACAGAGTACTGAAAGCACTCATAAACTGGGCCAAAGTCTCCTGTAGGGCTAGAGTGATAGTAGGGACCTCCGGTGCCCCTCCAACTGCGGCTGCTGGGGGATCCTCTGCTACTGCTCTAGCCGGTGCTCGGGCTGCACCGCGTGCTCGTCCTCTACCCCGAACCCTGCCTCTAGTGGCTCTGGTTGGGGGCTCGGGTGCCTGATCGTCGGTACGTCCAGTGAGTACGAACCATCTGTAAGCAAGAATAGAATAGATTTTAAGACTTTCGGTAACAGTAACCAACACGAGAAGAGATTCTAAGAAGTATGATTGTTCTTAACAGTTACATAGCCTCCCGAAGATAAGTACGGACGTCTCCACACCGATCCGCGAGACTCTAATAAACCGGCTTGTGATGTTGTGACTCCTATGAACCTAGACGCTCTGATACCAACTTGTCACGACCCAATATTCCCTCCAACTGGGTTTCATGACGGCACCTAGTCTGGACGCCTAGGTAAGCCAAAACACTTAGTAAATTAGAAGTAAATAAGACAAAATAGAGAAAAGTAAAGTGAATAATGCTAATAACCAATGCTGCTCGGCATTTACAGTTTAATCCGCCCAGAACCTGGAATATCTACAACATCACAAACTGTACTCTATAGCTCAAAATGTAACAAGTCCGGAGATGGAAGTAAAATCCTATCAACTAGTTATATCTATACAAGGATAAAAGAGGGGGACTCGGAGTTTCTGCGGACGGGGCAGCAGTACCTCAAAGTCTCTCAAGGATCTCCGGCTCTACTGACTCCGAAATGGTGCGCTGGGACCTGGATCTGCACATGGGGAAAAATATGCGCAGAAGGGCGTGAGTACTCCACATTCGGTACCCAGTAAGTGCCAAGCCTAACCCCAATCAAGTAGTGACGAGGTCAGGTTGAGGCTCTACTGAGTTGCAAAATATACAGTTATAATTTCAACAGTTAAGTAAGCAGTAATAATTAACGAAAAACAAAATAAACCGGAAAGGATGAAGTAATAAATCTCAGTTCAGCATAGCGTATAAATCCGTAGATAATCTTGCAATGAAATACAGGGGAAAGCTCCCGGGTCTAGGCTAGTAGTCCCAATTTAAATATGCAATGCAATACAGGGGGAAAGCTCCCAAATCACGGTCCGTAGTCCCAATTTAAATATGCTATGCAGTACAGGGGAAAAGCTCCCGGATCACGGTCCGTAGTCCCAATTTAAATATGCTATGCAGTACAGGGGGAAATCTCCCGGATCACGGTCCGTAGTCCCAATTTAAATATGCAATGCAAGATGTATATCAGATATAGCGTAAATCAAAGGTTTGGGAAAATTAGTTGGAAATTGTAAAGTAAAATACTTAAACCAGTTTCAAATAATAGTTACGAGAGAAAAATCAGGTAAAGTCGACCGTCATGATACAATCTTAAGTTGTTACTCAGTTCAACCCAATAACAGTAATAACAGGATTGAAAATGAGGCATGTCATGGAAAGAACAATGGAAATTTAGTAAAAATATTCCATGCACGCGCTCGTCACCTCACGTACACGGGGTTTTTATAGTAAAAACCAGTTAAAAATGCCCAAATTCCCCAACACAGAGTTAGGCAAGCCACTTACCTCGACTGCGTAGATCAACTCCGTACCACACTCTTGCCAGGAGTATCCAACTTCGGGTGGCCCAAACCTATTCAATTCGATTGTATAATGTAAATATCACTTCAAGAGTTCAAACTAAATAATTAATTCCGAACTAATACGCGAAATTAGACAAATTGACCAAAATGCCCCTCGGGCCCACGTCTCGGAATCGGATAAAATTTACATTTTCCGAATCCTTATTCACTCACGAGTCTAACCATATGAAAATATCTCAAATCAAAGGTCAAATACCCAATCAAAACCCCAAAGTTTGGTCTAAGAAGTTTCTTCCAATTTTCCCAAATTTCAACTCAAAAATCTCGAATTTAAGGGTGGAATTTAAGATTAGAATCATGGAAATTAACCTATGATGGTTATAAATCACTTACCTTGAACACCCACGAGGAACGTCCCTCAAAAATCGTCTCTCCCGAGCTCCCACAACTCAAAAATGGTGAAATAAGGTTTGAGCTTCGAAATGGGGTTTTTAATATCTGCCCAGGTATTTTCTTCTATGCGATCGCAGAGAACCCTCTGCGATCGCGGAGAGTAAAAATCCCACGCGCCCAAATAAACCCTATGCGATCGCGTGCAAGGGCCTGCGATAGCGTAGCTTCACGCCCCAAACCTATGCGATCCCGGTTGGGGCCACGCGACCGCGTAGAGTCACCACTGACTCTCCTTCAGACCTGAAAACGCTATGTGATCGCGACCCGTTGAATGCGATCGCGGAGACCAAACATATAAAGCTCTGAGATCGCAGACCATAACTTGAGATCGGGTGAGAACAAACTCGAGGCCTCCATCAATTACCCTCTGCGATCGCGGCTAATACCTTGCGATCGCAGTGAACAAAGAACTGCTAGTGTAAACCGGCAAAACCCACAATGGGTTAAGGCCAAAATGTGCCCGTTTGGACACCCGAGGACCCTGGGACCTCAACCAAAACCACCAACTAATCCAAATACCTTATTAGAACTTGGTCAAGCCTTAAAAACACGCTCCATAACATCAAAATCATCAAATATTCCTAGATTCAAGCCTAAGAACTTAGGAATTTTCAAGAATTCACATATGACTTCGAACCACGTCTAAACTCATCCGAATGAGCTCAAATTTTGCACACATGTCATAAATGACATTCCGGACTTGCTGTCGCTTTCGGAATTCTGTTCCGAGTCCGATATCAAAATCTCACCTATCGGCCGAAATCGCCGAAATTCTAACTTTCGCCAATTCAAGCCTAAATCTACATCCCCCCTCGAAAACACATTCCGAACGTGCTCCCAACCCCAAAATCACCCAACGAAGCTAACGAAATCGACGTATTTCCATTCCGGGTCCGTCTTCACACAGCTGCCGCTACGGTCCAATTTCTAAGGTTAAATCTCACCTTAAAGAACTATATGTCCAAAATCACTCCAATTTTCTTCACTCAACGCTCCGACAAGTTCCATTATCATAATAAGATATAGGAGAAACAGTTATAAGGGGATCGGGGCGCTAACTCTCAAAATGACCGACCAGGTCGTTACATAGTGCATGAGATCGATTGTATTTATATTACACTTATGCACCTTGCGTGCAGATTTTGGAGCTGAGCTGTTGTAGATAATGGAGGCTAGCATTGAACATGTTCCTGCATTCCAGATATAAGCTACCACTTATTCTTGGTAGTTTAGTATTAGTAATATGTTTGTGTATATTCAAACAAATATTTTATTCATTTTTTCTACCAGCTTTATAAATCAAAATGTTATAGGGGCTCATGATTTGTATTAGTAATTCTTGGGGTACTTTGTATGGATATTTATCTTCTTATTTATTGTTATTAATGATTTTTCATTCGAGTTATTTTATTCATAGTTTGGCTTACCAAGTATTTTAGGGTTAGTTGCCATCACAACTAGCTAGAATTTTGAGTCCTGACAGAGATATAGTTCGATCATGAATTTCTTTTATGTAAACTGGAAAACTCACATATGTTTTTCACTTAACACTCTTGGAGAAAGTTTATAGTGATTTGCTAGAAGAAGAATCATTTTTTCTTTGTTTAGGTGCTGCAAATTGAAGTCAAATTTCAACATAAGAGCATGTTATGATCTTTTCATAAGGTATATTTCTTTAATATTATATGCTTGAAGTTGCAGGCATAATATCTCTATGTTAAATTCCAACATAAGAGCATGTTATGATCTTTCCACAAGGTATGTTTCTTTAATATTATATGTTTGAAACTGCAATCATAATTATCATATTGTACTATGTTATAAGTATGGAGACTTTTAATAAAAATTATTTTACTAAAATATTTTTTAAAAATTGAATGATCAAATTACCCTCTACCTAAAAGTAATATTACTTTGAGTTTTATTTGAAATGAACTTGTGAATTGGAAAATAAAATTGGTCATTAATATGGTATCCTATTAAATGGTAAATTATAGGCACATTTAACGTGTGAATTGAAAAATGAAGCAAGACCAATTGGGATTCTATTAATAAATGGTAAAACCAAGGCTGCTATGTGAAATCGTGAATAGATAAACTGAAAAATAAAGTTGTTCATTTAATTTGATCCTATCAAATAGTAAGGTATAATTACTCAACATGGGAATTGAAAATCAGTTTTTAGCACAACCAAAGCACTTTCAGAGTTTGACATTTAATTGGGATCCTATTAAACACTATCTTCTTTTAAAATTCAAAATTTTTATGCTCTCTTTCCCTTGTATGTTTCTATTGTAATAACTCTATCAAACTGTAATGATTAATAGGAATAGTTTTCTGGCCACGATAGTAAACATATATAATACAGGCTGTCATCACATTTGAGTTTTTTTCCTTTGATCTTATAAGAATCTTTTTATATTTTTGATTTCATCTGATATAATTATCCAACCACCAGATCACTTGCAAATCGAGGACAAGAGATTTAGCTTTTCTTTTTCCCAGTCTTTTAATTTTACTTGTTGCCCTTATATTGACTATTACAAATATTTAATATTGAAGAGGGTCTTTATTATAACAATTAGGTTCTGACTTACAGTAAAATGCTTTAGTATTCTTGCTCAAATATTCAGCTAGCTGGTTTATTTGCTTTTGCACTCCTTTTTGTGTTAAACAACTATCTCTTTCAGGATGTAGAAGTGATATTTCATACTTTTCTCATTTTTGTGTGATCTTCTGCATCACTAGAATATATCTACAATTCCGTATACTTTCATGTTACTCAAATATTAGCAAACATCATGTACTATTTTTCATAAAATCATTGATTTTATTAGTATTTCATGCTTCTATTATTTTTTCTGTAATTGAACTTGTATTTTTTATAATCATCGTCATACACACATATTGTACTACTATTTATTCTAATTGTTTTCTTTGTCTAAGTTCTTTTTTAACTATTAAAAGTTATATTTGAAAACTACAAGATATATTATTTTTTTTCTTATGTAACAGAGTTTTAAAAATTTGATGAAGTACAAACATATCAAACTGCCAATTTTTTATACCTCTCATGCTCCGTTTCATAATACTGTTATACATACAATATTCAATTTTTATTTTTATTTTTTTTGTCAAATTCACAGACGAAATTTTTAAACGAACAAAGGGTATATGTATGTGTATACACATCAATTAAATATTTTAGCAACTAATATCTTTATACAAAATAGTAACTCTACTTTTGTGCTGGTGTATATCATGATATCAGCAATGATAGGCACATACATTGGCCGAATTTCGGTACAACTTGTACAAAATACTGCTTTCATTCGGAAAAAATTTCTTGATATGTATGCAACTATAATAAGGAGAAGCGTGCGGTTTCTCTAAAAAGACAAAAACTTTAAGACGTGAAACATTTGCAAACGCAGCAGATGTTGCTTAAATTCACTTATAAATTATGTGTTGTTAACACATATATATATATATATATATATATATATATATATATATATATATATATATATATATATAAAAGGACTATTGTCAAAATACTCGGTAAATTATAAGAATTGCATAACCGGAGCAAACATTTCTTTTGAAATTCATTTAAAAGTAAATTTTTAATATGATCGTGTTCTGCAATGACAATAAATATCGGTCAAATAGGTTCACATTCATCAACTTGAGCTTGCATTGTTTCCTTCAACTTCTATCACACTTGTATTATTATACTTTTAAATATTTGTACCAATTAGTATGAGATATACGTGCAACACTCGTGTCCAAAGCTAGTATCCCAATACGAACGAGAGGGAGAATGAAATTTGTTTTCAACTTCATGGCGTCTTATATCACTGAAAACCCATATTGTGAACTTTTTGTTTATGCAAAACAACGCTTACCATCGTCATCATAAGAAATTAGATCATCCATTTAAAATTTTAGGTATTTTGATTGAATTTAAAGTCTTAATTACTAGACAAAGTTATATGTTTTTTAAAAATACATTAATTTGGAGGAATAGTTAGTCTTTTAAAGATACCAAGTCGGTAAGTTGAGATCTGAATTAAAATTTGTATTGTGCCATTATTGTTAAATAGATGTACATAGGATAAGACTTCATTGGTCAAATATAATGCCATGAAAAAATAGGTAACTTCTTCTTCATCTTCTAAAGGATGGATATCCTATAATATTGTCGCGGGGATGGAAGGAAAGAAGTTTTTCCAATTAAAGTGACATTATTTGAAAATGTATTGATTATTTAATTTTAAAGAGCCTCCGGTTGGAATAAATGTCTACGGTGTCCCAAATCACTATTTATTTTAAAATCTCAATTCAAGGAAATTGACTCTGTTTAATTCTACGAAACACACAAGACCTGATAAGGAATTCTGTTAATCCGGGAAAAGGTTTGAGGCACTTTCGAGTTCCGTGGTTCTAGCACGGTCTCTTTAATAAATATACCTAGTTTAACCGATTCTGGATATTTTATGTTCTAGTAACATTTATGCATTTTGCCTTAAACCGCTTTTAATTGCTTGATTATTTGTAATTATGGAATTATCTTGAAATGACTCACACGTACATGTATAAGTTTTGGTTGGTGTGTCAAGAATCATGTCACGTGTACACAATTAATGACACTCGATTATTCTTAAGATTTTTTTGCAAAAAGTCGCACGAACGCATACCTTGCCTTTAATTTTAGAAATCGTAGCTATGTCACGCAAACATTTATATAGCCATGACAATTGAATTGTTTGAAGTGTGCTTAAAAGCATGCTAACGTTGCGTTTTTACTTAGTTAGGAGGGTGATAGAGTTTTATTTATTAGGTACAATTGGGCTAGCTTATGGATATTTTTTCAACAGAGTGGGCTTGACAACATTTCATCATAGAGATTTTTTCGTTCTTATACAATATTTGAAACTTATTTACTAAAATTATTTTAATTTTGTATATTACCCTCCCTAAACAAATATTACTTACAAAATATTTATATTCCACCTTAGAAGGCTCCCAATCCATTATTAGTGCCTTCAATCAAGAGATTTAGTTACACCCTTTTCCTTTTTTCTCTCGTCTCTCCCCCTTCTCTCCGGATCGAACTTATGTTTAGGAATTTTTATTTGATAATTGTTTAAAAATACATTTGTCAAATCCATGAGATAATGCTAAAGTTGTCATTTTCTGGGGGGTCTTTATTAGCAAGCGGTGGTGGCAGTGAAGAAATAGAATTTCTGCGATCAAATTGGTAAATAATACTTCTAGGTTGTTACATTGATGGAATCTACCAAGGATAATATCATTGCCTCAGTTTTTGTTCAATATCTGTGACGATTCTGAGTACCAAGCTAGATAGCATCTGCTTAGTTTATCTTCATCTGAAAGGATGCTGAAGTTAATCTTGTATATAACAAGTTGTCGTGCTCTTGAAGACACTGCTTAGCTATAGTGACTTTTGAATTTGACATGTTATATAGTCTTTAGATGTTGTGCAGGTAGTTCAATCCTCTCCCGTTTTAGTTGTTACCAACATATAATATTCTCCAAGTGGTTCAAATATTTCCTGTTGACATTCTTTCATGATTTTTCTTTAAGTTCTTTGCATATGCATCGAATGGTGGCAACAAGACCAATCTTATTTAGAACGAGATACATTCGTAATATGGTACCAAAACTTTGGCAAAGGCGTAGAAGCTCGTGTTGTAGAACCTTGAGTTTATGTTCGGAGAATTCTAGGTCACTAATCAGGAAAGTGATCTCTTATCTATATCAAGTATAAGGCATCTTGTCCAGATAAGCAATTGGGCTCCAGTTTAATTCATTAGTTGAGGCCCAATTAGAATTAAAAGCCAAATGGTGATAAATAATAACTACATGCAAGGGAAGCTAAAGACTCGAGCATTTACCGGTATTATTATGTTACAACGTCCAAACAGCCTACTCTGCTCTCTTCTCTTTCTCTCTCAATTCCCTAACCAACTTCTTCTTCTTCTTCTTCTTCTCTCCTACAGGTATAAACTGTACAGTAGCTATGGTGGAACTATTGTAATTGAATTCCATTGACAAGTTGAATAATAAAAGCTTGTGTTCCCTATTTTTGTCTTCTTCATTTTTGTTATTCTTTGAAGTAAATCCTAGTCTATTACAAGTTGGTATCAGAGAAACTCCCGGCACCATGAAAGTACCGGAAGCTAGTGCAAAAGTTACAGAAGAAAGCGTCAAAAGATTGGGAAGTCAATTGCATAATTACATGGCAGAAACCAGTAAGAAGGTGGAGTCAAATGACTCTAAAATGGATGAATTGAATCAAAAATTCAATCTTATGATGGATAAATTCTTCGCATGCAATGATGGAATATTGTGGAGTGCTCCAATAGCTGCTCATATAGTAGAAGGATCTGGTAGTAGGGGAAGGATGATGGAGACCCACAAGAACTATGCTGGGAGATTTCACTCGAGCAACTCCAATTCCAAGGTCGACTGCCCTTACTTCGAAGAGGGAGATCCAAAATCTTGACTGCGAAAATGTGAGAGCTATTTTCATTACAATCACATAATTGACCCATAACATAAACTTGAGGCTGTTGCACTACACTTAAATAGTAGAGCAGAGGCTTAGTATTTTTCTTATCAACTGAGTAGAGGTACTGTTAAACGGGCTGATTTCATGGAAGAAATATGTAAAAGATTCAATGATGCTGATAATAGTAACCTTAACTTGTTAGGAAGGTTTAAAAGAGTGGAGCAAAATGGATCAGTTAATGAGTATTTGGAAAGGTTTGAGGATTTGAAGACATGGGTGTTAATTAAACAGCCAACTATACCTGAAGAGTTCTTTCTGGAATTTTTTATAGAGGGGCTTAAGGAAGAGATTAGGCACACTGTTAAGATGCTTAATCCTTACTCAATAAGTCATGCAGTATAAAAATCTACGCACAAGGAAGAGTTAGTGGAGTCGATGAGCAGGAAGAACAAGGAATATGAAGGGAGACAGTCCACTCAGTCGAGTACTCATGCTAGTACTACAATGAGTAGACCTCCTGGTTATATACATAAGGAGAATGGTCCTCAGGTATCAATCGCAAGGACTAAACTATTTAAAGCTAGGAAAGTTAGGGGACAAGTTACAAATGCGGGGAAAGATACTTCCCTGGGCCTGTTTTCAAGAGCAAACAACTAAAGGCATTGTCAAGGACCTCTGAAGAAGAGCAACTGGAGATAGTAGACCAATTGGAGAATGTGATATGTCCTGATAAGAATCCAGAGGCTATCGTAGATGAGGGAATCAACCTTAATGCATTATCAGGAACTATAACTTCTACAACTATCAAGCTGAAGGGAGTATATGGGAAACATGTGCTGATAATTCTAGCAGATAGTGGTAGTACTTACAGCTTCATAGCTAGCAGCACTGCCAAGAAATTAGGGTGTGCAATTCAAGAGGTTGTACCAATGAGGGTAGTTGTTGCCAAGGGAGGACACTTGATGAGTTATCACTCTTGTCCTTAGTTCAAGTGGAAAACTCAAGGAATTGAATTTGAACACAAATTGAGGTTATTGGATATTGGTGGATGTGATGTAGTTTTGGGGGTGGATTGGATGAGAAAACATAATCCAATTCTGTTTGACTTTATTGGATATAGACTACAAGTAAGTGTGACGGGAAAAAGGGTGGATTTAAAATGGTATTCTGAGGAGGGAAGACTACAGATTACGACAACTACTAGGATGAAACAACTACTGAACATGGGACAAATATTGTGGGCACATGCGTTAACAATTAATGTGCAAACTACAGAAATGCAAAGGAGCATACCTGACAAGATTCAATAAGTTATAGCTGAATTCCCAGGAGTATTTGTTGAACCAAAGTGTTTGTCACCAAGAAGAACTCATGATCATCACATTCCACTTAAACCTGAAGCAGAACCAATCAATATTAGACAATACAGGTATAACTACTTTCAGAAAAAATGAGATAGAAAAGCAAGTTAGTGAAATGCTTAACAATGGTACTATACAATCTAGCCACTCGCCATTCTCTTTCCATGTACTATTGGTTAAGAAAAAAGATGGAAGATGCAGATTTTACATTGATTACAGAGAGTTAAAAAAGATGACAGTTAAGGATAAGTTCCCAATTCCCTTGGTAAAAGACCTTATGGATGAGCTTATTGGCTCCTGCATTTATTCAAAAATTGACTTGAGGGTTGGTTATCATCAAATAAGAATGAAGGAAGGGGATGTAACGACCCGGTCGTTCGTTCTAAGAGTTATAGCCTGTTTTGCCCATTTGTACTTATTTATATGTTGTTCAGCTGTGTTGAGTTGTATCGAGTTGGTAAGTTTAGGTCCGGAGTAGTTCTGGAGTGAAATGAGGCACATAATCCCTTAGTTAGAGAGCTTAGTTAGAAAAGTCAACCGGAAGTTGACTTATGAGTAAACGAATTCAGATTTGGATTTTTGATGATTCAGTTAGCTTCATTGGGTGATTTTGGACTTAGGAGGGTGTCCGGAGTGTAATTTGGAGATCCGTAGTAGAATTAGGCTTGAATTGATGAAAGCCACAATTTTGGCAATTTTGGCCAGCAGTGGAAAAATTAGGTATCGGGATCCAAATGGAATTTCGGAAGTTGGAATAGGTTTGTAGTGTCATTTGTGACGTCAGTGCAAAATTTGAGGTCATTCAGACTTGGTTTGATAGGTTTCGGCGTTGTTGGCGAAATTTGGAAGTTTAGAAGTTCTTAGGCTTGAATCCGAAGTTGATTTGGTATTTTGGTGTTATTTTGGGTGTTTCGGAGGTTCGACTAAGTTTGATTAAGTTCAGATAGGTTTGGGTTGTGTAGTGCTCATTTTTCTTATGTTGCGACGTCGTTTCTTCAAGCATAAATGATATCATATTGAACAAATAAGCATTGGTTTCTGTTTTGATTGAAGTATTATATCTGTATCGTAATTACTGTCCCGTAGCAAAAATAATCGTCGAATTTGGACATCGTATAAGGATTTTATGGTAATTTTACTAAGAATTAGGTTGTCAGATTTTTCAAATTAATTACGAAATTATCACTGACAGCGTATTTAAAAATCTGCACTATTTGCAAATATTGAAACCAACATATCTCCTTCATTATAAGGTCAAATTGAGTGATTCAAAAGCCTAACTTGACTAGAATTTCACAAGAAATTCATTGGAGGCATAAATAGCGAACTTTTGGTTATATTTCATGAATCCATATTCGGTTTTGGGATTTGATTGATGGTTTCAAAGTGAAATTGAGGGAGTTAGGGTTTGAGTTTTGGAGAGTTTTAGGTGGGGATTTGAGGGACCAAACAGAGTCCGATTTTTATAAACTTTATATGGTTAGACTCGGGAGAGGACTAAGTTTATTATTTAGCCAGTTTTGACTAGTTTCCAGACGTGGTCCTAGGGACCGGGTTTTGGCCAATTTCAGATTTTGACCTATTATGTAGTTTTTCTTGTGCAATTTGATTATTTAGCCTATTTTGATACTAGTATTCTGACTTTAGTTAGATTCGGAGCTTTTTGGAGATTGAGTCCAGAGACGAGGTCATCCTAGAGTAGGATTTTTCGCTCCTGAGGTAAGTAACAGTTTTAACTCTGGCTTTGAGGGTATAAACTTGGAGAATTTGATATCATGTGACTCTTTGGAGGTGATACCCACGCTACGTGACAAGCGTGTGGGTGTATAGCTCGAGGGATGGAGACTTGGTCCGCCCGTGAAGCCTCATGGCCATGATCCGTGTTTACGTAGTTATTTGTTGTCGAACTTGTTTGCCTTCATGTTAGAGATCATGCTTAGGCTTTATTCGCTCACATTAATTGTACTCAGTCATAGAAATTATTGTACTTTTTTACCTCAGTCTCTATTATTTGCTAATATGTTGTGATACTTGATGTGGGATGTGTCCCCTTATTTGTTAATGATGGTGAGGATACTGAGGTACATGATTGAGTGAGGACGATGGCCTGGTTCTAAGGATATTAATTCCATAGCGCGTGAGTTGTATGCGTAGCACGTGAGTTGACCATGCCGATCCATGTATTGATATGATGGCCTGGTTATTAGGATATTAATACTATAGCGCGTGAGTTGTCTGCGTAGCATGTGAGTTGACTGTGCGGGTCCAGGTATTGACGCCATAGCGCATGAGTTGTCCGCATAGAGCATGAGTGTAACGTGCGGATCCAGGTATTGATACGATGGCACGTGAGTTGTCCGTGCTTAGCGCTTGGGCTTTGGGAGCCCCTCCGGAGTCTTTACATACCCCCAGTGAGCGCAAAGTGTTGAGTGTTGAGTGCGAGTTCTGAGTGATGGAGTGACATTGTTGTGAGGATGCATTTACTTTTGCTGTTGCTGCATTTATCTAGTTCAATTTCTTGGTGGCATTCACCGAGTTATGGAACTCACCTATTTATTCATGTTTATTGTTAATGGTGAAAATAAATAATTGGAGTGTTTTGCTTAGCTCGACACTACTACTCATTTCCTTAGTTATTTCTGTTACTATTGAGTCGATGTACTCATACTACACCCTGCATTTTATGTGTGGATCCAGGTTAGTTAGAGCCCGACGATCGTTGAGTTCAAGGCGGCTATCTTTGGAGATTGCAAGGTAGCTGCCAGCGTCCGCAGGACCTTGTTACTCATTTTATCATTTATTTTTTTAGACAATAATATATCTTAGTTCATAATTTTAAACGCTCGTGACTTAGTGACACCCTGATGTTTGGGGCTCATTTCCGTATTTTCTATATTATATTTAGAGTTGATTTAGTTTATGAAAAAAATTATATGTTGGAAATATTTTATAAATTCCATACAATCTATCTAGTAGTAATATTTTGGGAAATAGGCTTTTCTTGTAACACGATAGGCGCCATCACGACCATGGTTAGATTTTGGGTCGTGACAAGTTGGTATTAGAGCCTAGGTTACATAGGTCTTACGAGTCATAAGCGGGTTTTGTAGAGTCTTGCGGATTGGTACGGAGACGTCTGTACTTATCTTCGTGAGGCTGTAGAACCTCAAGGAAAGTTTCACGTTCTTGAATTCTTATCGTGCGGTATTGATTCAGCTTGAAGTGGAACTATTTGAATTCCTTCCGCGCATTTATATGCGCCCATGAGTGCTCGGTATCAGTTGTGCATTGACGACTTGTGATTCCCTGGATGAGGTGCGAGATGTGATTTCTGTGTGTTGATGTCGGGCTATCTGGAGAATCCTTTTCAGGTTGCTTGGTTTAGGAGTGAAGTAGACATTCATGTCGTGAGATGAGTTCAGACTCTAGGTATGTTTCTAGACTCGTTCAAGGACGAACGTTTGTTTAAAAGGGGGAGGATGTAACGACCCGGTCATTCGTTCTGAGAGTTATAGCCCGTTTCCCCCATTTCTGATTATTTATGTATTTTTCAATTGTGTTGAATTGTATCGAGTTGGTAGGTTTAGGTCGGGAGTAGTTCTGGAGTGAAATGAGGCACTTAGTCCCTTAGTTAGAAAGTTAAGTAAGAAAAGTCATTCAGAAGTCGACTTATGAATAAACGAATTCGGATTTGGATTTTGATGATTTAGTTAGCTTCGTTGGGTGATTTTAGACTTATGAGTGTGTCCGGAGTGTAATTTGGAGGTCCGTAGTAGAATTAGGCTTGAATTAGCGAAAGTTAAAAATTTGACGACTTTGGTCGGCAGTGGAAAAATTAGGTATCGTGATCGGAATAGATTTTTGGGAGTTGTAATAGGCTTGTAGTGTCGTTTTGTGATGTGTGTGCAAAATTTGAGGTCATTCGGACGTGATTTTATGGGTTTCGGCGTCATTGGCGATATTTGGAAGTTTAGAAGTTCTTAGGCTTGAATCCGAGGTTGATTTGGTGTTTTGGTGTTATTTTGGGTGTTCCGGAGGTTCGACTAAGTTCAGGTAGTGGTATATGACTTGTAGGAATTATTGGTTGAGTTCCTGAGGGGCTCGGGTGAGTTTCGAATAGGTTTGGGTTGTGTTGCGCTCGTTATTCTAACATTTCGATGCCGTTTCTTCAAGCATACATGGTATCATATTGAACAAATAAGCTTTGGTTTCTGTTTTGATTGAAGCATTAGATCTGTATCGTAATTACGGACATGTAGCAAAAAGAATCATCGAATTTGGACATCGTATGAGGATTTTATGGTCATTTTACTAAGAATTAGATTGTTACATTTTTCAGATTAATTACGAAATTGCCACTGACGGCGTTTTTTAAAAATCTGAACTATTTGCAAATATTGAAACCAACATATCTTCTTCATTATAAGGTCAAATTGAGTGATTCAAAAGCCTAACTTGACTGGAACTTCACTAGTAATCCATTGGAGGCATAAAAAGCGAATTTTGGGAACGTTTTGCACGAGAAATGAGGAAGAATAGCTGCCGCAAAAATATACACAACAAGAATTTGTTCTTTCGATCATATTTTGAGTTGGGGAGCTTGGATTTGGGCGATTGTTGAGGCGATTTTCACCATATGGATTGGGGTAAGTGTTCTCTACTCGATTTTGGTTATATTTCATGAATCTCTCTTCGTGTTTGGGATTTGATTGATGATTTCAAAGTGAAATTGAGGGAGTTAGGGTTTGAGCTTTGGAGAGTTTTTGGTGGGGATTTGAGGGACCAAACGAAGTCCGATTTTGATACATTTTATATGGTTAGACTCGGGAGAGGACGATACCATTATTGACTGGTTTCGTGACATGGGCTCGGGGGTGGGGTTTTTGCCAAATTTGGATTTTTGGCCTATTTGTGTAGTTTTTCTTGTGGAATTCGATTCTTTAGCCTATGTTGATAGTAGTATTCTGACTTTGGTTAGATTCGGCGCGTTTGGAGACCGAGTCCAGAGACGAGGGCATCCTGGAGTAGGATTTTTCGATGTTGAGGTAAGTAACAATTTTAACTTTAGCTTTGAGGGTAAAAACACAGAGAATTTGATATCGTGTGACTGTTTGGAGGTGATACCCACGCTAGGTGATGGGCGTGTGGGTGTATACCTCGAGCGATGGAGATTTGGTTTGTCCCGTGAGGCCTCATGGCCATCATCCGTGTTTACGTAGTTACTTGTTGTCGAACTTGTCTGCCTTCATGTTAGAGATCATGCTTAGGCTTTATTCATGGTCACATTAATTTTACTTAGTCATAGAAATTATTGTACATGTTTACCTCAGTCTCTATTATTTGCTAATATGTTGTGATACTTGATGTGGGTTGTGTCCCCTTATTTGTTGATGATGGTGAAGCTAGTGAAGTACATGATTGAGTGAGGTCGAGGTCTTGGTTGTGAGGATATTAATACCATAGCGCGTGAGTTGTTCGCGTAGCACGTGAGTTGACCGTGCGGGTCTAGGTATTGATACCATAGCGCGTGATTTGTCCGCGTAGCACGTGAGTTGACTGTGCGGATCCAGGTATTGATATAATGTCCTGGTTGTGAGGATATTAATACCTTAGCGCGTGAGTTGTCCATATAGCACGTGAGTTGACTTTGCGCATCCATGTATTGACATCATAGCTCCTGAGTTGTCTGCGTAGCACGTGAGTTGACCGTGTGGATCCAGGTATTGATATGATGGCACGTGAGTTATCCGTGCTTAGCGCTTGGGCTTTGGGATCCCCCCGGAGTCTGTACACGTTAGTTATCCATGCTTAGAGCTTGGGCTTCGGGAGCCCCCCGGAGTCTGTACATAGGCCCAGTGAGCGCAAAGTGCTGAGTGTTTAGTGCTGAGTGCGAGTGCTGAGTGATGGAGTGATATTGTTGTGAGGTTGCATTTACTTTTGTTGTTGCTACATTTATCTGTAAAAATTTCTAGGTGGAATTACTGTATTACTGAACTCACCTGTTTATTCATGTTTATTGTAAATGGTGAAAATAAATAATTGGACTGTTTTGCTTAGCTCGTCACTACTACTCAGTTCCTTAGTTATTTCTGTTACTACTGAGTCGGTTGTACTCATACTACACCCTGCACTTTATGTGTAGATTCGGGTTAGTTAGAGCGCGGCGATCGTTGAGTTCAGGCTGGCTACTTTTGGAGACTGCAAGGTAGCTGCCAACGTCCGCAGGACCTTGTTACTCCTTTTATCATTTATTCTTTAGACGCTACTATATCTTAGTTCATAGTTTTAGACACTCGTGAGTTAGTGACACCCTGAGGTTTGGGGATCGTTTCCATATTTTCTATATTATATATAGAGTTGATTTAGTTTATGAAAAAAAAAATGTTGGAAATATTTTATAAATTTCATATAATCGATTTAGTAGTAATATTTTGGGAAATAGGCTTGCCTTGTAACACGATAAGCGCCATCACGACCATGGTTAGATTTTGGGTCGTGACAAGGGAAATCTATTAAACAACATTTAGAACACATCTAGGGCATTATGCTCCTACCCACTCCGGGGTACCATAGCATGTCGGGAATAAGGGGGGACAGAGTCATGGCATGACCAATGCCCCTGCTACTTTTCAAAGCCTCATGAACCATGTGTTTAACCCCTTTTAAGGAAGTTTGTGTTGGTGTTTTCTGATGATATAACTAGTCTATAGTTCTTCTATAGAGGCTCATGTGTTTCAACTCAATAGGGTGCTGGAGGTCTTATAGAAGGAACAACTTCATGGAAATCTGTCTAAGTGTGCTTTTGGACAAGATATGGTTGAGTACTTGGGACATATTATCTCAGGTAAAGGGGTTTCTACTGACCCTGTTAAAATTAATGCAATGATAAACTGGCCTGTACTTAAATCTGTGAAAGCTTTAAGGAGATTCTTGGGGTTGATTGGATACTATAGGAGGTTTGTTAAATCATATGGAGTCATAAGCAGACCACTAACTAATCTACTTAAGAAGAATGCCTTTCAATGGAATAAGGAGGCAGAGACAGCCTTTTAGCAGTTAAAGACAGTTATGTCAATAGTTGATTTCACCAAGCCTTTTGTGATAGAAACTGGTGCATGTGCTACTCGGATGGGTGCTGTGTTGATGCAGGGAGGTAGGCCTATTGCCTTCTTCAGCAAAGCTTTAGCACTCAAGCATAGGGGGTTATCTACTTATGAAAAAGAGTATATGGTAGTTCTATCAGCTGTAGATAAATGGAGACATTACTTGCAAGGGGAGCACTTTATTGTTAAAATTGATCATCAACGTTTGAAATACCTACTAGAGCAAAAGGTAACTACAACTTTGCAACAGAAAGAGTTAACCAAACTGATGGACCTTGACTATGAGGTTCAATACAAGAAGGGTAATGAGAATAAGGTGGCAAATTCCTTATCAGGAAGACATGAGGAGGATTCTACTTTATTAACCATATCCAGCACACATGCTACTTGGCTACAAGACATTATTGGAAGCTATGAGGGTGATCCACTGGCCTTACAACTACTGAGGGAGTTGACCATAGCTCCTAATAGCAAAGTTGACTATACTTTGCACCAGAGGGTCATCAGGTACAAGCAAAAAATCTATGTGGGAAAGGGTAGTGATCTAAGGGGAAAGATCCTACAAACTATGCTCCATTCTTCCATTGGTGGACACTCAGGTCAGCAACGTACCTACAAGAGATTACAACTTCTGTTTCATTGGCCAAATATGAAAAACGAAGTGTGTAAATGGGTAGAGGAGTGTGATGTCTGTCAAAGAGTAAAGACTGAAAATGTCCACCCACTAGGATTGCTTCAACCACTTCCAATACCAGACCAGGTATGGCAGGACATATCCATTGATTTTGTGGAGAGGCTACCCAACTCTAGGAGCAAGAATGCAATGTTATGGGTGGTTGATAGATTCACTAAGTATGGTGACTTTCTGGCTCTCAACATCCATTTTCACCTTAGGAGGTAGTAGATCTATTCCTCAGGGAAGTCTATAGACTACATGGTACCTAGGACAATAGTATCTGATAGAGACCTAATATTTACTAGCCAATTATGGCAACACTTTTTCAAGACTATGGGTACCAAATTGAACATGAGAACAACCTATCATCCACAATCACATGGGCAGACTGAAAGGCTAAATAGGAATGGTATTTAATAATCTTAAGTTATGGACCAAGTGGCTTCATTTAGCAGAATGGTGGTATTACACCAATTACCATAGTGAATTGAAGACCACCCCCTTTCAAGAACTATATGGTTATTCACCACCCCAACCACCTACAGGATCCTTGCCTAATACTGGCCAATCACTAGCAAGAGTGAGTGTGGCTCTACGACAATATATGTTACAAGCACTAAAGTAAGCCCAGGATCACATGAAGTTCTATACAGATAGATTGAGGTTAGCAAGAACACTAGAAGCGGGAGACCAAATTTAGCTAAAGTTATATCCCTATCGTTAGTACTTTATAGATGTGCGCAAAAATGTAAAGTTCTGTGCCGGATACTATGGTCCATATAAGGTTAAACAAAAAATTATATATGTAGCTTACTGATTACAGCTTCCACCAAGGTCACAAATACACCCTATGTTTCATGTCTCACAGCTGAAACGCCAAATAGGTCCTACCATCGTCCCAACACAACAACCTCCTATCTGCGATATGGAGGGTAGGGTCTTGATTCAACCAATAGCCAGTCTTCAAAGAAAGATGGTACGTGTAACGATTCGGCCGGCCGTTTTGAGAGTTAGAGCCTTGATCCCCTAACAATTTCTTTCCCCGTATCTGATTATGCTATTTTTCTTTGTCGGGAGGGTTCATTTTGGTTTTTGGAGTGAAATGAGACACTTAGTCTCTTATTTGGAGCTTAAGTTGGGAAAAGTCGATTGGATGTCGACTTGTGTAACAACCTCGAATTTGAATTTTGATGGTACCGCTAGCTACGTTAGGTGATATTGGACTTAGGAGCGTATCCAGAATGTAATTTAGAGGTCCGTATTATATTTAGGCTTGAATTGGCAAAAGTTGGAATTTTGGCGATTTTGGTCGGCATTGGAAATTTTGATATTGAGCCCAAAATGGAATTCCGGAAGTGGGAGTAGGTTCATAGTGTCATTTTTTACCTTTGTGTAAAATTTAAAGTCATTCGAAATTGATTTGATATGTTTTGACGTCGTTTGTAGGATTTAGAAATTTCAAAGTTCAATAGGCTTGAATCCGTGCATAATTCATGTTTACGATGTTGTTCGATGTGGTTTGATAGCTCGAATAAGTTCATATGGTTTTAGGGTGAGTTTCGGGTGCTTAACGGATGAAAATTGGACTTAGGAAAGTTGCTGAAGAATTGCTGGTTTCAAGTGTTTCGCACGTGCGCAGGGAGCCGCATGTGTAGATTCGCATGTGCGGAAGGAGGTGCGCATGTGTGGTATTGTTCAAGTTGGTCTGTGAGCACATGTGTGAGAAGGGATCCACATCTACGCATTCGCAGATGCGAATGAGGGATCGCAGAAGCGAAGAGGGGAGGCCTGGGCAGAGTCGTAGATACGCAAGGTTATCCGTGAAAGCGGGCCCGCAGGTGCGTGCCCTTGTCCGCAGAAGCGAAGTTTTGGACTTTAAGTCATTTCTGCACAAGGGAGGGATTTTCCGCAGGTGCGACATTAGGTCCGGAGATGCGGAAATCGCTGGGCTATAAAGGGCAGAATCGAGGGTTGATGTTCATATACACAAATTAGATTTTGAGCTCGGATGAATGCGGATTTTCGAAGGTTTTGAAGAGGAAAACATTGGGTAACGTTTCCTAATCCTATTTGGATCACATTTAATTAATCTGTTGTATTTTTCTTCATTTAATCAAGGAATTTGAGTGAGAGAGTGGGAAATTAGGGGGGAAAGTTCCTTAATCGAATTTCTGAGTTTTGAGTGGTATTTAGGCGTTGGATTTGGATGATTTTTGTATGGGTGATCTCGTGAGTGAATGGGTGTTCTTAATTGGTAACTTTTACCCGATTCCAAGACGTGGGCCCAGGGAGGCTTTTTGGCCTTTTTCTATTTTCTTGCCTTAACTTTGATTTCATTAGCTAGACTAGTTACTTGTAGCCATATTTATGTTATGTAATTGATTTGATTAGATTTGGGCCCCTCGGAGTTGGATACTTGGGGCAAGAGCGTGATTTCTGATTTATTTGAGCTTGGTTCGAGGTAAGTGGCTTGTCTAACCTTGTGTGGGGGAACTCTCCTTATGATTTTGGTACTGTTTGACATTTGAGCGCCGTACACGTGAGGTGACGAGTATGTACACGGGCTATTTGTTGTAAAACCTTGTTTTGCACTAAATCACAACATGTTTTTCCTTGTTTGAGCTACACTAGCATATGTAACTATCTTGTTTTGATTAGAAAAGCATGCCTACGTGTTTTGACTGTCTATTTGAACTTTGTGTAGCTTTTTTAGTGAAGTTCCTATTTTTCTTTGGTTTGAAATTAGCCTAAACTTTAGGTTTCTTTCTGTAACTATTATCTTTTTATTGGTTGAGCTGCATATTTACTTTGGTACTATAGAACGGTATTTCAGGAGATCTCCATGTACTACATATTTACTTTGGGACTATGGAACAGTATTTCGGGAGATCCCCCAGCACTACATATTTACTTTGGGACTACAGAACGGTATTCCGAGATATCCCCCTGCACATTTACGTTTGGGACTACGAGACGGTATCCCGGGAGATCCCCTGTTGTTATTACTTTGTTATGAGTTGATGGCCTTTTCTTGAATTGTATTCATGTAGATTTCCATTTTTTTTTTTACTGTAATATTTCTTTTTGTCTTATTTCATTATATTCATACCGGTAGGACGCTGACTAACTTCGTCACTACTCGACCGAGGTTAGGCTTAGCACTTACTATGTACCATTGTGGTGTACTCACGCCCTTCTTGCACATGTTTACATGTGATGGTTTAGGTACCTCTCGTGCGCCTCAGTATTAGTCTAGCAGCAGCAGCCACCGAAGACTTCAAGGTATATCTGCACGCGTCCGCAGATCCTCGGCCCCTTCTATCTTTTACTTTTTTCCCCTCCTTTACTGCTTAGACTCCTTGTATAACAGACTGTTAGATAGCTTTCGTAGAGCTTTTTTTATGCTTAGTTGTTCCTTTATATTCTTTATTTTCTGTTATTTCAATGTTTATAGGCTTACCTAGTTGTTGCTACTATGTGACATCACAACGTCTTTCGGAGGGGTAAAAATGGGTCGTGACAAGTTGGTATCATAGCTCTTGGTTCATAGGAGTCGTGAGTCATAAGGCGGTTTATTAGAGTCTCGCGGATCGTTACAGTGTTGCACCCCCCTTTTTATCCTCCACACGAGTTAGATATGGAGAGATCGGGTTTATGACATTCTGGACAACTCCTTAAAGGAAACGGTTTAAGGAAGAGTCGCCACCTAACGATTTTTGTGGTGCGTTAGGGCACCTAGAGTAAATAACTCATGAATTAGTTTGCATTACCAGAGATTGGGTAAGGGCTTGAAGTTATCCTAAGGGGAAGGTGTTAGGAACCCCTCAAGATCCACAACTGTGGGTCCCAGCCAAGAAGTTTTGTGAGTTTGGACGGTAAACAAATAGCAAATAAGGCTCATATAAGAGGGGATTTCAAACAAGTATAAAATCTTTATTTAAAGGTTTTGAAAACATTTTAGGAAAAACATTTGAAAGAATTGTCCTAGGTTTGAAGTAATACGGATCACATCAATGCAATACCCGATAGTCAGAGCTA
>ML285682.1:0-48366 GCA_005239495.1 Nicotiana undulata
GGTGGATTTGAGGTCGGATTTGGATGAAACACATATATTTGGACTCGTATCAGAGTGGGTGTTCGAAATTTATGAGTCTGGTCGGGTTCAGGGGTGCGACTTAGGGTTGACTTTTTTATTTTGTTTAATGATCTTAGCTTTATCATTTGGAACTGTTTGCTATGGCTTTTACTGATGATATTAAATTATTTTGGCTAGATTCGAGTTGTCAGCAAGTTGATTCACATGGGAAGGGCTTATTAGAGATTTATTTGGCTTGATTGAGGTAAGTATCTTACTTAAATTTGAACTTGATAATTGTTTTGTGATGAAATTTGTCTGATTTAAGCTATGATAGCATACTTTGCATATGCATACGCTTTAGCATATCACTTATACTAGTGCAGGAGTATGAAATCTGATATTCATTGATCATATACATGTATTCTTGTATATTTGCTTTCTGTGCGATATAGTTTATACTGGTAGCCCGTGAACACGCTAGGCGGATTATGATATTGAGACTGCGACCACACCAAGCAAATTGTGAGACTGAGCCTGTGACCATGTTGGGCGGATTGTGATATTGAGCATGTGACGATGCCAGATTGATTATGATTATTTTATGTGACTACGTCGTGCAGCGTGTGGATATGGATTCATCCCCCTAATTACTCTCTCATATTTTTTCTTGATGGAGTACAAGAGGAATGAGGAAAATTGATATGTGGTTTTGTACTATTTCTGTTAATTAAGTATTTACATTACGTACTTATTGTACTAGGCTTGCCTAGCAAGTTAGTTAGGTGTCATCGTGGCCGGTTGATGATGTTGGGTCTTGAGATACCCCTCCCCCCAAAAAGGAAAAAGATATCTTTAAAAACCAGAACATAGCACATATTTAATACGTGCGGCAGTAATACCACTGCTATGCCTTTATTCAATCAGTAAAATATCTAACACCGAGATACACCCAATAGCCTAATTTTTTCTAAAATTGCATTACACCTAACAGTAACTGATGAGGTAAACCTGGTGTGCATTGATGTTAGGCTATAATCTCATGTTTTAGTCGCAGTCTAATTAACTGCACTTTAATTGAGTTTGAAATTTAATCGCTAGTGTTTTGCACTAATTGTGTGTTTTATGCCTTGTAGGAGTAATTCCGATCTATATAGATATTATGAAAAGAATTAAAGTGATTTGGAACTTTGAACTCTGAGTAAAATCCCAAGGAATTAAACCGAGATCGAGTTCGCGGATCAACGGATGATAGTGGAACGAAACAAAGAATCGAGCAGGCATATTGTGCAGTGTCTAGTAAAATGCACATAACTATTCTCTCAGAACTCCGTTTGGGCTCCACAATATATCATTGGGAATCTAATTTAATGCACTACAACTTTATTTTTCTACGTTATCCCAAATTCCCAACTAGTGCGGCGCACTAGGCGACGCACACTGCGACGCATTAGTGTAAAAATCTGTCAGAAAATAGCAAACTTCAGAGACTGGGTTTTTAGGGTCTGTCATGAAAAAGCACTAATGCTACGCACCCTGCTACGCACTGTGCGACACATGAAAAGCAAAAAGTTTGCAATTTTTCCTATTTCGGCTAGGAAAAGAGAATTTCGTCTAGGCCCGACCCTACTTGGTATAAATACATGAAAAAGGGTATTTTCTGGACTTTTGGACACATCTAAGACCAAAGAAGTCTAGAGAGAAGGTTGAGAAGTGAAAGCACGAGGAATTCATCATTCAATCCTCACTCAAGATCGTTTTATGCCTTTTTTTATATTTCTGATGATTTACTCCATATCTATTGAGTAGTTCTCTTTAGGTTTTGATGGATTTGGTATTTTGATACTTCTTTATGGATAATTAACTCTAATTTTATGTATTGAATCGTTTTGGATGTTTTAACTGTTGTATCCTTATTCACTTGTTCATGTAATCGAGAGAAGCATAACTTGTGATACTGTTGCATTATATTTTGTTGGTTGTAGTCATTAATTCTTTTTAGTAATGGGAAGAGGCTAGTTGAATTGTTGATCAAACTTACTTAGGAGGATAATTGAGAGAGGTTCTCCTAAAGACCAATCCACTACGAATTTTTCCATATCTTCACGTGCTTAAAATTGGTTCATCTTTTGAGGTTGAGACTTAATCGAGAAAGGAGTTTTTACTAATCAATTGAACAAATAACCAAGTGAATTAGAGAGACTCACTTGAAAACTAGAAATGAATTATCTGGAGTAAAATCCCAAACATTTATCTTGCACCTATCCTATCAACCCTATTTCTCCCAATTGATATCCTTCTTTGCTTATTACGTGCGTTGTTTGTCACTAGTCAATAGTTTAGACTCTTAGATAATATTAGTTTAAATCAAGCAATTCTCAATTGTTGATCATATTAGATAGGAATCGAGCTATAAAATGCCAAAATACTGTTTAACTACAATCCCTATGGATACGATGTTATATTTTACTATATTCGACTAGCAAGCATAATTTAGTGTGTGTTTCAAGCTCGTCAAATTTTGGCGCCGTTGCGGGGATTGGCAATCAATAGTGTTTGAAAACGTTTGTAGTGCTAATTCAGGAATTTTTCTTTTTCTTTTTCTTTTATATTTTTCTTTTTCTTTTATATTTCTCTTTTCACATTTGTGTGTTCTTTGACTGTGCGCATGCTACATGTTAGATTTATGCATAATCCAATCTTCTAGGAAGGAATTGCAACCATACGAACAAAAAATCGAGAAACATCTGCCATAATTGAGGAAGAAAAAAAGTCTCTCTGAGAATACAAAAACGGTTGGGCAATCCTCAACCCAAGAAAGAATGGCGGGAGATGATGATAATGTTGATTTGGCTGCGAGAGAGACAACCCAACACAGAGAGAAAACTGCAAGAAATGTTGAAGAAGCAGCACTCAGAGATGCACTAACTGCTTATGAGGAGGAGAGAGCTCGAAGAATGGCTCAGAATCAGCCCTTGGGTGCAGACCAATTTGGAAATGTAGCTCCCGGCTAAAGAAGACCACTTGGTTGATTATGCTAGACCGGTCTACAACCAAGGTTTATCAAGTGTGAGATTACCACCAGTAGCAACCAATAATTTTGAGCTGAAGCAAGGGTTGCTTCAAACCCTTCAAAATAATTGTGTCTTAAGA
This sequence comes from Nicotiana undulata, assembly GCA_005239495.1. Lineage (NCBI taxonomy): Eukaryota > Viridiplantae > Streptophyta > Magnoliopsida > Solanales > Solanaceae > Nicotiana > Nicotiana undulata. The sequence continues at coordinate 3,154 of ML285682.1, forward strand.
GGAAAGATGAACGAAGATCCAAACAATCATCTAATGCACTTCGAGGAGATCTTGAACACCTATCAATACAATGGTGTGTCAAGATGCAGTGTACTTAATGGCATTCCCCTTCACTCTAAAAGATGATGCAAAGCGTTGTATTTGACGCATGCACCATGGATCAATTAGAACATGGGAGGAGATGACCTTAAAATGTCTTGCTAAATATTTCTCCTCAGCTAAGACGGGCAATTTTAGAAGAAAAATCCATAACTTCTGCCAGAATGAGACTGATATTGTGTTTGAAGCATGGGAAAGATTTAAGGAGATAGTGCGAAAGTGTCAACATAACGAAATAGAACTTTGGATGCAACTCCGGGATTTTTGGGATGGATTGATACAAATTTCACGCAGAACATTGAGTAATGCAGCTGGAGGTCCATTGATGAAGAAGACTCTAAAGGAGATAGTCACTATTCTAGATGAGTTGTCTGAAAATGCAAATCAGTGGCCCTCGAAGATTGCTGAAAGAAGAAGATCAACTGGTGTTCACCAGGTTGATGCTAATACATCTATGCAGGTACAACTTGATGACATGGAAAAAGAAATAAGGAAGCTAACCTTAGCTTCAACACATAATGCGCCTCATGCAACATGTGACATATGTGGAAGATGACACCCTACTCATGAGTGTCAAGCTTCAATGGAGGAAGTTAATGTTGTGGGTAATTATAATTTCAATGCAATGGGTCAGAAGCACCCTAGTTTTTCATGGAGTTCACCTGGGGGTACAACAAATTCATGGCAACAAAATAACTCCATCTTTCAAAGAGCTCCTGGTTTTGTAAATCAACAAAGGCCGCAATTTCAGCCCCAACAACCAATTCAGTATGGGTTAGAAGACCTAATAAAATCCTTCACTATCAAGACTGATGAAAGATTAGATGATCATGGGGTAGCTATCAAAGAACTTGGGATAGGTTGGCATAACTTGGAGAGACAAGTGGGACAAATTGTAAATATATTATCTGAGAGGATCCCAGGTACTCTGTCAGCTGATACTGAAAAGAATCCAAAAGAAAAGGTAAATGTCGTGACCTTGAGAAGAGGATAAGTGTTGAAAGATCCCACTCCAATTCAAAATAAATATGCACCTGAAAAAGAAAGTCGGAAGGAGCTGAAGATTGAAGATGATGATAAAAAGACTGAGAAGAAGAAAGGCAAGAAGGGAGCTGAGAAAAATAAAATAGAGGAAACTTCAAGAAGGAGGGAATCCAATGAAGAAAGCAAGCACATGCCTACTTTACCTTTTCCCCAAAAGTTGTATAGAGAAAAGTTAGACAAGCAGTTTGAGATATTTCAAGATATGCTGAGACAGGTTAATGTAAACTTGTCATTCACAGAAGTTCTCTCGCAAATGCTGGGTTACGCCAAATTCTTGAAGGAGATCCTTACAAAGAAGAGGAAGATAGAAGAGACCTCAGTGGTCAAACTAACAGAGCATTGCAGTGCTATCATGCAAAATAAACTCCCACAATAATATGGAGATCCAGGGAATTTTACTATACCTTGCTCTTTAGGCTCTATTAAATTTGATAAATCTTTATGTGATTCTGGTGCCTCATTTAACTTAATGCCTTTTTCTATTTACAGGAAGTTGGAACGAGAAATTGGAGAGATAAGGTCGGTGCTCATATCTTTGCAGTTGGCAGACCAAACGACTTTAATACCCGAGGGGATAATGGAATAGTGCGGGTAGATAAGTTCGTGTTTACTGTGGATAGTATTGTAGTAAATATGGAGAAGAATAAGGAGGTCCCTCTAATTTTAGGAAGACCATTCTTAGTAATGGGTATAGCAATATTATACATACATGATAGAAAACATATGCTTAGAGTGGGGGAGGATATTGTAACTCTTGAGATGAAAGTGAAAAAGGGGCAAAAAAGGAGAGGCCAGCTGCAAGTGTAGAGTGGAAAATGAAGTGATCAAAAGAGAAGGCTCGAGTGATAGAAGAAGACAAGTGTGGGGTGTATCCCAAGAAGGATGAGAAGAGGTTGTCTACATGGATGTATGCACTAGTTCGGGCGTGTGGAATGGAGCCCAACTTCGACTCAGACCCGGACTAGATATTCAGGAATGTTTCATCTACCTTATGATTTTTAATTGTGTGTCATAAAGACATTCCACAACTTAGAGTGTGGGGTAGGGGGATATTTGTATGTTGTATGTATATTACTCTTAATATTTTCTTTAGTTAGCTTGATTGTTTTTGCTTTTGTTAGTTTGAGTAGTAAAATAATTTGAAAAAACCCATAAATTTTTAAATATTTTGTCTTTTCCCGACGGTGGATATCATTCGACGGGTTTCTTGAGGGAACTAAGTTGAAAGAAAAAAAAAAGACAAAAGACTTTCTTTTGTAGTTAGTGTATTAATTCCCCCTTGGTTTTTCTTTGTGTTGCGGTTCGTTTTCAAGGATTTTATTTGAACCGAGTGTAATTGGTTTTTATTTTTTTGTAGTAGTAGAAACCCTTGTGTTATGAATTGAATTGGAAACAATATCTCTTGACTGTATTATGCTTTGAGAATAGTGAGTGCTTTGGTTGTAACACTTAGGCTTAGTTTTTGACTATTGTATAAGTGTCATAAATCGTATGATCTTAACTTAGCTTAACTCCTTTGACTAGAGTGTCTTAATGAGTCCAATCCTAGAGTGAGTCTTGTTCCATGTGTGTGTGATGTTTTTGTGTTATTATGTGCATTACATTTGTTGTCTAGAACTTTCCCCATGTGTTTGCAAAGCGAAATAGTAGTTTTATGCAGTTTTGGAAGTGATATAGGCGTTTCTTTATTGAGCCAGTTATATATGCATGTACCCACCTAATTGTTATGTATCGTAGTTAATCCCGTTGAGCATGTAATCTTGTTTCTTTTGCAACCACATTACAAGTTTTGCCCTTTTGTTTGAATTGACCATCTATTTGAACCATTTACCTCTCGTGAGCACTTCAAATTGTATGAACTTTGTAAAAGTTGAAGTGTGGGATGGTTGGTTTGGCTTTTGAGTGGAACTATAGCATAAAGAAAAAGGTGCACTGTTTTGAAAAAGTAAGAGCCACTTGAATTGAAAAAGAAAGAAAAAAATATACTTGTATGATAGTGAAAAATGATCTTTGATAAGTGGTAACTCTTGATGAAATTGTGCTTAAATATTTTGGGAGTTGATGTATATTGGTGTGAAGATAGAGTTTTGGTTTGACATAAGTGTGGGGTTTTGAATGTAAAAGTGTATGTATTAAAGTGCTTAGGGAGGTGTAGTCACTCTTATATCTAAATGTATCCTACCCATCGCGCAACCTACATTACAACCAGTTAAAAGTCATACTTGATCCTTGACTGAATGAACTCAATTGGTAGAGTAGTACTCTATGGGCTGTCACGACCCAAATTCGGAGTCGTGATGGCGCTTGTCGTCGAACCAGGCTAGCCACCTAACTATAACGATTCTAGGTTCGATTATTGGAGAAAATGCTCATTTTTATAAATCCAAATCAATAATAGTGGAAAAATTCATAATTTGGAAACAATTTAAGGAAGGAAAACAAAATTCAAATACTACAGCCTCGGATCCGGTGTCACGCAGTCATGAGCTACTAGTACATAACCAAGACCCAAAACAGGGGAAATGATCAACATAGTCTAAAAGTAATACGACAGGTAGAATAAAAGAAGAGATGACGAGATCACGGTCGCCAGCTGCTACCTCTTCAACTCCGATGAATCTGCTGCGACTCATTGACCAAAACTGGATCTCAATGTACCTGGATATGCACACAAGGTGCAGGGTATAACGTGAGTACACCAACTCAATAAGTAACGATAACAACCTATGGGCTGAGAGGTAGCGACGGACTAAACCTCCGATAATTTGAACAACAACATATAGTTTGAACATGACAGTAATATAGTAGAAAGTAAGCTAAATGCACCGAGTTATATCTGTAAACTTGCATATGTTCGTGTAAAATCAGGAATGTTATGTATACAATATCCACTCTCATAAGTAAGTCCACTCAGTACTAGAATTGGCCATCAGGCCCAGGGAAAATCCATCCCAGAATATGGGTAAACACAGTGACATAGTCACTCGGTACTGAGGAAAAAGATAGGTCAATCCAGCCCCACGGAGAAGATCCATCTCCGCGAACAAGACACCACGGAGAATATCCATCTTCGTAACATATCACTCGGAAAAGATCCATGTCTAGGGAAGATCCATCCCTAAATATATGTGCGCTCACTAGGGGGTGTAAAGACTCCGGAGGGGCTCCTATAAGCCCAAGCGCTATATCAAACCAATGAAGGTATGATTCAAGGATCGCTGCGGTGTGCAGTCCGATCTCATAACTGTCTCATAAATCCGGCACTAGGCCTCGCTCAGTCAATACTTTCAAGTCTCACTCACAATGCTCTCAAATATGTATAATTCAGTCCAAACAATGATAATGCAATATAACTAACAAATGCTGAGACTGAGGCATTAAGATGTATGCTGCAACAGGACTGAGTGCATGATAGTAAATAACTACAGATAGAGATAGCAACAATTGACTATTTCAGTCTAAAAACATTGGCATGAAGCCTTAGCAATTACACTTATCATGATTTCTAATATGTTCAAGGAAGTCTCTACCTTCACAGTACCAATATCAGTATGAAACAACCCTCAGACAGTGCCATGGGGTGAGCCAGGCCAAAAACATTCGGTGAACGCCCGCATGCCCGTCACTTGGCAAGTGCGTCACCTTAATTAACATCAATTATCAGATAATTTGGGGTTTCGAACCCTCAGTTCCAAGGTTGAAGACGTTACTTACCTCAAAACCGGCTAAAACACTACTCTGTAGTTCCCTTGCCTCGAAATTCGACCTTCGAGCGCTCCTAATCTACCAACAATCAAGTGTACATCATTATTATATGCTAAGAGGTGAATCCTAATCAAAATCTATCAAAATTACTCAAAAATCCCGAAATTGATCAAACCCGGCCCCCGGGCCCACATCTCGGAACTCGATAAAATTTAAACCAAAAGAAACCACGTCCTCCCACGAGTCTATACATACCAAGAACACCGAAATCGGAGTCCAAATGACCTCTCAAATCCTCATTCTAAAGCCTCTTAATCCCAAGCCCTAACTACCCCTTTTCCACTGATTTTTCCCAACTTTTCACCATTAATCCGACCTTTAATCATGTATTAACAAGTTTAGAGTCCAAAAATCTTACCTCCACGAAGAACTATCGAATTCCCTCTTCAAAAACCCTTCAAAGGCTTCAAACCCGGATAACATATTGAGAATAATGGTTACAATTCGCGAAGTCTGGTTTTTTATACTTACTACACAGTAATTTCGCACCTGCGACCCATTTCTGGCACCTGCGGATTCGCAGGTGCGATGATCCTTCCGCACCTGCGGTCTCATCTGGGACCACCCAAATCCGCACCTGCGATCCTTCTTTCGCACTTAGCGAGAATTTCCTCGCACCTGCGAAACTCCTCAACCCAGCCCATTCTCTCACCTGCGGAGCCAAGTCCGCTCCTGCGGGACCGCACCTGCGGCTCCCCTTCCGCAGGAGCGAAAACATCAGAACAGCAGCTAAAGCTGCATTTTGCCAAGTCCAAATTCCCCGTTCGCCACCCGAAATCAAGCCCGAGCCCCTCGGGACCCCAACCAAACATACCAACACATCATATATGATCATTCAAACTTAGTTGATCCTTCGAAACATCAAAAACAACATCAAAACTCCAAAAACTCATCGAATTCAAGCCTATGAACATTGAAACTTCTAAATTCCACCAGCGATGCCGAAACTACCCAAAACAACTCCGACTGACCTGAAATTTTGCAGACATATCCAAAGTGACTATACGAACCTGTTCCAACTGTTAGAATTCCATTCTGACTCCAGTGGCCTATTTTCCACTGTCGACCGGAAATCGCCAAAAACTAACTTTCGCCAATTCAAGCCTAATTCTACGCCGGACATCACAAAAACATTCCGAGCACACTCCTAAGTACCAAATCACCTAACGAAGCTATCCAAGCCATAAAATCTTCAATCCGAGGTCATTTACCAACAAGTCAACTTCGGGTTGACTTTTCCACCTCTAAGGCTACTTTTAGAGACTAAGTGTCTCAATTCCCTCTATAACCACTCCGAACCCAAACCAACCGACTCCAACATCTAATGAACAGTCTAACCAAGCTACAACAAGGCAGAAACAGAGAAAATAATGCACGTTCTACGTAACGACCGGCCGGGTCGTTACACGGGCAAGCCTATGGTTCATCTTTTGTGGCATATGAATGTTATTTCTGAGAGTGGGCGAATTCTTTCTATATTGAGTTCTTGATTAATCTTAATTTTTATTGTGTGTGGAACTAGTCTCTTTTGTTGTGTGAGGGCACTTGATTCATGAATGAAAGACAATGTTGTAGACCTCTATGTTAGAGTAAGTGAGTAAGTTGTGAATAATGCGTGGTGCTTGTGAGTAAATTCTTGAGGTGAAGATGTTACACTATTATGCTTAGTCTATTTTAAATATTCTTGGTGTGATGAGTTAGGAGAGTTGCTTAGTAAGGTTGTGTCTATATGAAGTGTAGTTTGGTTGCTCAAGGACGAGCAAAGGTTTAAGTGTGTGGTGTTGATGGTAGGCTATAATCTCATATTTTAGTCGCTTATCGCACTCTAATTTACTGCACTTTAATTGAGTTTGAGCTTTAATCACTAGTGTTTTGCACTAATTGTGTATTTTATGCTTTGTAGGAGTGGTTCCGAGATATGTAGATATTATGGAATGAATTAAAGTGACTTGGAGCTTTGAAGTCTGAGTAAAATCCCAAGGAATTAAGTCGGGATCGAGTTCGCGGATCAACGGATGATAGTGGAACGAAACGAAGAATCGAGCAGGCATATTGCGCAATGTCTAGTAAAATGAACATAACCTTTCGCACATAACTATGTTTGGGCTCCACAATACATCATTGGAAAGCTAATTCAACGGGCTACAACTTTTCTTTTCTGCATTTTCCAAAATTCCCAACTAATGCGGCGCACTAGTCAACGCACAGTGCGACGCATTAGTGTAAAAATCTGTCAGAAAATAGCAAATTTCAAAGACTGGGTTTTTGGGGTCTGTTAGGAAAAGGCACTAATTTTACGCACCCTGCTACACATGAAAAGAAAAAAGTTTGCAATTTGTTCTATTTCGGCTAGGAAAAGGGAGTTTCGTCTAGGCCTGGCCCTACTTGGTATAAATACATGGAAAAGGGTATTTTCTGGAATTTTTGACACATCTAAGACCAAAGGAGGCTAGAGAGAAGGTGGAGAAGCGAAAGCACGAGGAATCATCATGCAATCCTCACTCAAGATCGTTTTATGCCTTTCTTTATATTTGTGATGAATTATTCCATATCTATGGAGTAGTTCTCTTTAGGGTTTTATGGATTTGGTGTTTTGATACTTTTTTATGGATAATTAACTCTAGTTTTATGTATTGAATCGTTTTGGATGTTTTAACTGTTGTATCTTTGTTCACTTGCTCATGTAATCGAGAGAGGCATAACTTGTGATACTGTTGCATTATATTTTGTTGGTTATAGTCATTAATTCTTCTTAGTAATGGGAAGAGGCTAGTTGAATTGTTGATTAAACTTAATTAGAAGGATAATCGAGAGAGGTCCTCCTAAAGATTAATCCACTACAAATTTTTGCATATCTTTACGTGCTTAAAATTGGTTCATCTTGTGAGGTTGAGACTTAATCGAGAGAGGAGTTTTTACTAATCAATTGAACTAATAACCAAGTGAAGTCGATAGACTCACTTGAACATTAGAAATGAATTATCTGGAGTTAAATTTCAAACATTTATCTTGCACCTATTCTATCAACCCTATTTCTCCCAATTGATATTACTTGCGTTATTTGTCACTAGTCAATAGCTTAGACTCTTAGTTAATTTTAGTTTAAATTTCATAATTCTCAACTGTTGATCATCTTGGATAGCAATCGAGTTATAAACTACGAAAATACTGTTTAACTCCAATCCCTGTGGATATTACTATATTCGACTGGCGAGCATAATTTAGTGTGTGTTTTAAGCTCGTCATGCATTTCACCTAACACTAAAATGACCAATGGATCTAACAACACCTCTGACAAAAGTATCTTTAACCAGATCTTGTTCAACGTCAAGACTGCAATTTCTAAAATATTCAGGTTGGAACTTCGATCCACCACGATTATAACGCTGCATGTATCCAGTATAGATAAGTGAGTGACACTAATTCATATTTTTTGTTCCCTTTAGAAGACCAAGTATTATGCGACAGTCAAAATTACAGGATCTCATGCTTAGCTAGGCCTTTAGAGTTCTTCTTACTCAATAACATCTTGTGTAATTTTCTGTTATGCACTTAACTTTCCGGTCCCATACCATTGAAGCAGAACTTTTGCTAAGTTGCACTGGTTTGTTACGGAGGTTTGGTTTTATATACTCTTCCTTCTTTTTGTACACCACTCATTCACTATATACACAGAGTAGGGGCCCATACCAAACCCAACTCCACTTAACATGAAAAAACAACATATGAGGTAAACCAAAATGTAGAAAAGTTTGTCATAGCTTTCTCAAAATTTCAAGGCAGATTTGTACACGCAAACAAGTAGAAGTGTAAAAAACTATGAGCAACAAGTTAACTTTAATAATTGTGAAACCAACTATACAATGAAGATCCTCCATCTCTTTGTAAGTGCCTACCCCGACTCAATGTACAAGGCTCACCAGGTTCTCAGTTTCTAGCCTTGTTTTCGAACTTGAAGTAGTATCTTGTGTTGTTCCAGTCACCATGGCCCATGCTCAAGAATTTGGCAGTGATCAAACTTGAAGTACGACCTTGTGTTGTTCCAGTCACCATACTCAAGAATTTGGCAGTAATAAAACTTGAAGTAGGAACTCGTGTTGTTCTTCTATGTGATGAAAGAGTGACAAAGCCTTCATTTCGAGACCCTGAATCTGGACTCCAAGTTTTTACTGAGATTGAGCATATTTCTATTAACCCATGGAGAAATTGTAGCTTTGTCACCTACACACAGTTGAGATCTTGCACAATTTGGTTCCTCATATCATGGAAGTACTTAGATTTTCCCTATTGCAAATTATTCTAAAGTATAACACTAGAAATTGCATATTGAAAATAAAAAAAATCATCGTCTTCAATAAATACCAGAACTTCAAAAGAAAATACCCGAATACTATAAGCAAGTTCAACTAACCCTTGCCCACTAAAGAAAAAGCCCCCTAAAACCATCAAAAGCCACAATCAACAACAGAAAAGTGACAGTAACAATCAAAGTTCATAAAGAAAAAAGTTATGTGTGTGTGATCAAGGAGGAGATCAAATTTAGAAAAAGGACTCAAGAAGGCAGCATCAATCGTGTCTAGACATGTCGTCTCAAAATATTTGTCACGAGCCAAATCCCATCGAATGGATCGTGATGACACCTAACTTCTAAGACTAGGTAAGCCAAGCACACAATAATACAAAACACTAAAGTAACATAATATCTCTGAACTTTTAACATAAACTGCATAATTAACTCTCTATAAAGCCAAAATATAAGTAATAAGTCAACTTCCCAAAATTCGGTAATATTGAGTCATGAGCTCTAATCAGAATACATAATGAGACTCAATAAGTACAATACTATTTGAAAGTAATACAACAATGTGAAAATAATATGAAACCGAGTCCAAATCCACTCTCGAATCCCCCAATTTTCACTCTCATAAATTGTAGACGAAAACTCAAATTTTCCTTTAAAATCTTAAGTTTTAGGTATAGAAATCCTTGAGGAAGAGAGATATAAAGCCATATACGAGTAAAAATTGTTTACCCTCAATGTAGTAGTGAATTTTCACTCCAGAATCCCCATATTTCAAAGTCTAGGGATCAAAATATGAAATAATGGGTCTAAGTCCCGAAATTAGAACTCTTAAGTCTACTCTAGTAATAGCCTTCAGGAATGCGGCCACTGTCTCACATTCACGAAGCACAAATATTACGCTGCCCAGATTAACTCTACATGAATGCGGTCCCCACCCTGTGAACGTGATGCACAAACTCCCCTAGAACTAGGCGCACTCGATGAGCCTCTTGCGAATGCAAATGCTTAGCTCCAGCCTGACATCCTCCTACGTGAACGTGATTGCCTCTTGCGAATGCTAAGGCCATCATGCAGCACCTATCGCGAACGCGAGAAAAAAACTGTTCCCAGCTCAAGAATGCCTTCTGTAATCTCGAGACCGCCTCCGCGATCACAAAAAAGAACTTCACACAAAAAAATCAGCAACTACCGGAATTGCTCTGGATGGTCCGAAACTCACCCGAGATATCTGGGACCCCGTCCAATCACACCAACAATTCTATAACAACTACCCAGACCTATCCAAAGCCTCCATACACGTATGGTTACACCACATCAATGAATCAATTTCCAAAACGCAAATAGAACTACGCTTTAGTTCATGAACATTCAAACTTTAAACTAAGCATCCGATTCAAGCCTAACCAATCTTAAATGAACCCAAACTTTTCACACAAATCTAAAATGACAAAACAAGCTTATTCAAACTTCCTGAACTAAAATTCGGATTCGATATCACCAAAGTCACCTCTGGTCATTTAGGAACTCTCCAAACCTTCAAATTACCAACTTTCGGTAAATAGAACCAAAACACCATAGGAACCTCCAAATTCGGACATACGCCTAAGTCCAAAATCACCATACGAACCTATAATAATTATCTAATCACTAATCCGAAATTGTTTACACAAAAGTCAAACAGTGGTAAAATCTTATAACTTAAGCTTATATCAAATGAACTAAGTGTTCTACTTCACTCTAAAATCTTTGGGAACCAAACAAACCACCCCTGCAAGTCACGTAACAACAACCAAAGATGTATGAAACATCAGATGGGGAAACATGGCTCAAATAAACTGGTTGGATCGTTACATTCTCCCCTGCTAAAATAAATGTTCGTCCTTGAACGAGTTTAGAATCATACCCAAGACATAAACAATGTGAGGATATATGCTCCGCATATCATGCTTGGTGTCCTAAGTCGCCTCCTCGATCGTTTGACCTCTCCACTGAACCTTCACTAATTTAATATTCTTCAAACGCAACTTTCAAACCTGCCTATACACAATGGCCATCGGCTTCTCATCATAAGCCATGTGATGGATCCTTGGAGTACTTCTGAAGCATGGAAACATGGAGTATTGGATAAACTCTTGAAACACTAGGAGGCAAGGCAAGGCAAGTCTGTAAGCAATCTCCCGAACTCTCTCCAATACCTCGAAGGGACCAATAAACCTTGGGCTCAGCTTTCCCTTGTTCCCGAACCTCATCATGCTCTTCATAGGCAAAACTCGAAGTAGAAGCTTCACAACCTCAATGAATTCCATATCACGGACTCTCCTATAATAATAACTCTTCTGTCTGGACTATGCTGTGTGAATCCTCTCCTGAATTAAATTCACCTTTTCCAAATCATCACGTACCTAATGTGTGACCAATAACGTAGCCTCGTCGGGCTCAAATCAATCAACTGGAAAATGACACCGCCTCTCATCTAAGGCCTCATACGGAGCCATCTGAATACTCGACTGGTAGCTATTATTGAAGGTAAACTTTGCTAGAGGCAGAAACTAGTCCCACTGGCCTCCGAAATAAATAGTGCATGCCCTCAACATATCTTTAAAAATCTAAATGGTCTAGTAGGTGCCCATCCATCTGACGGTGAAATGCAATACTCAACTCAACTGGCATGCCCAGCCCATGCTAAACTGCCCTCCAAAAGTGCGAAGTAAACTAAGAGCATCGGTCTAAGATGATAGAAATAGTTACACCATCTAGGCGAACAGTTTCCCTAGTATAGATCCCAGACAGCTACTCCGAAGTGTAGGAAGTCATGACTAGAATGAAATGAGCCGACTTGGTCAACCGATCTATAATATCGTAAATGGCATCAAACTCTCTCATGGTCCATGGAAACACATCCAACATTGTCCTTCTTCATCCTCTGTCACTAATAATGCTTCTTCAAATTAAAATACATCTTCGCAGCACCTGGATGAATTGAATACCACGAACTATGAGCCTCTGTAATGATCAACTCTCTCAACCCATCAACATTAGGAACACAAATATGCCCCTGAAGTCGTAGTATACCTTCATCACCAATAGTCACCTCCTTAGCACCACCTCGCTGCATCGTGTCCTTAAGGACAAGAAAATAGTGATCATAATACTGATGCACCTTTATGTGCTCAAACAAGGGCGATTGAGATAAAACACAATCAATGACTCTATTTGGCTATGAGTCTCACCAATTTGTTGGCCAACGCCTTAACATCAATATCTAAAGGCCTCTCCCAAACTGGAATGAATGCTAAACTCCCCATGCTCTCTGCCTTCCTACTTAAGGTGTCTACAACCACATTGTCCTTCTCCAAATGATAGAGAATAGTGATGTAATAATCCCTCAATAGATCAAAACCACCTTTGATGCCTCCAATTAAAATCTTTTTGTTTTAAACAAATGATGGAGACTCCAATGATCCGTATAAACCTCACAAGACATGCCATATAATTAATGCCTCCAAATCTTGAGCACATGTACAATAGCTGCTAATTCCAAATCATACACCAGATAGTTCTTCTCATGGGGCTTCAATTGGCGTGAAGCATATGCATTCACCCTGTCATCCTATATCAACACATACTCTAGGCCAATATGCGAAACATCATAATAAACTGTATATAATCCCGATCATGAAGGAAAAACCAAAATTGGAGCTGCAGTCGAGGCAGTCTCGAGTTTCTGAAAGCTCTCCTCACACTTATTTGATCATCTTTACGGAACACCCTTATGAGTCAAGTTATTCATTGGAGGCTGCAGTAGATGAAAACCCCTCCACAAATCGGCGATAATACCAACCAAACTCAGAAAACTCATAATCTGCGTGGCTGTAGAAGGTCTGGGCCAACTCTGAATTGCCTTAATCTTCTTTAGATCTACCTTAATCCCTTCACTGAGCACCACATGACCTAAGAATTCCACTGAATCCAACTAGAGCTTACACTTAGAGAACTTGGCATATAACTTGTTCTCCCTTAGAAAGTGGAGCACCATCCTCAAATATTGTTCGTGCTCCTCCCTACTAGGGAATACACTAGTATATCATCAATGAACACAATGAAAAAAGAGTCTAAATAAGGTTGAAAAACTATATTCATGAAGTGCATGAATGCTACTAGGAAATTGCACAAGACAAGAGACATCACTAAAAACACATAATGCCCACATCGAGTCCTGAAAGTCGTCTTAGGAATGTATGAAGCCGTGATCTTCAACTAATGGTACACCGATATCAGGTCAATCTTGGAGACACCCGATCACCCTAAAGTTGATAAAATAAATCATCAATGCATTGTTGTGGATATTTACTCTTGATAGTAACTTTGTTTAATTACCCGTAGTCAATGCACATTCTCATGGAACCATCTTTCTTTTTCATAAAAAGTACTGGTGCACCCCAAGGTGAAACACTCAGCCAGATGAAACCTTTATCTAGTAATTCCTGCAATTGCTCCTTTAATTCCATCAACTTTGTTGGATCTACGCAATACAGCGCAATAGATATGCGCTGAGTGTCTAGTGCCAAATCAATATCAAAATTAATATCCCTTTCGGGTGGCAGCTCGGTAGGTCTGCCGGCAATATATTTGGAAATTCGCTTACTACGAGGATTGAATCAACCAAAGGAGTATCAGCACTGACATCTCTAACAAAAGCTAAGTACGCCAAACATCCCTTCTCAACCATCTGTTGAGTCTTCAGAAATTAGACCACCCTACTAAGAATATGAACCAAGAAACCCTTTCCATTCCAAGCTTGGCAACTCTGGTATAGCCTGCGTGATAATCAAGAATAGCATGATACGAAGATAACCTATACATACCTAAAATCACATCGAAATCCACCATATTAAGCATTAAAATATCAACCCTAGTTTCAAAGCCCCCAATAGAAAGCACACAAGAACAATAGACACGATCCACCACAATAAAATCCTCAGCAGGTGTAGACACATAAATAGAACTAGCAAGAGAATCACGAGACATATCCAAATATGAAGTAAAGTAGGATGAGTATATGAATAAGTAGAACTCGGATAAACTAAAATAAAAGTATCTCTATGACAGATTGGGACAATTCCTGCAATGACTACATTTGTTGCGGTTGCCTCAGTTCTACTAGGGAAAGCCTAATATTGAGCCTGGCCTACATTTCTAGGATGGCCTCTAACTGTTTGTCCTCCCCCTCTAGCTGGTTGTGCAGGTGGAGTATAATTTGGATAAGGAATCAAAGTCTGAGTACCCTTCTTAGGTACACTCATCTGAAGCTTGGGATAATCTCTCACCATGTGCCTAGTCTCACCACACTCAAACTAAGCTCTTTGCTGATGTGGCTGATGGAACTGAGTCTGCCCCAGACGATTGGAATAACCGTTGTGAGAACCCTGTACATGAGGTGTTTTGAAGGATGTATGTCCGGTACGAGTGTTATGAAATCCATGGCTAGTTGGAGCACAACATGAAACCTGAAGTGCAGACTGCACTCGTAGAAGCCATTAAATCCTCCAGGATCACGAGGCTTCTTAGCCTCCCTATCCTTTGTCTCCTACCCGTAGATACGCTCTAACCTTTTATCAATCTCCACAACCTGATGGAATGCAATCTCTATCTCCTATGCCATCCTGAATCTAAGGATGTAGGTGATTCCCTCAACAAATCCAAGGACACACTCTCTCTCATTGGAAACCAAGGGAGCTTCATGACACAGGATAACTCTCTAAACCTCATAGCATACTCAGACATAGTCATACACACTTGTGTAAATTCTCAAATTCACTATGCAACTCGTCCTTGCGGGTCATTGGAATAAACTTCCCCAAGAAACAATCGGAGAATTGTGACCATGCAAGTGGTACTGCGTCAACTGTCCTACTCGCCTCATAAGTCTCTCACACTTATATGCTAGCCCCATCAATTGAAAAGTGGTAAAGTTGACCCCGTTCGACTCCACCGAACCCAAAGTACGCAAAATACACAGACAATTGTCTTACAAACCCCGTGCATCCTCAGAAGCCCCTCCACTGAACTGGGGAGGACGAAGTCTCTAAAACCTCTCGAAACTCTTCTACCGCCCAGCACACACGCCTGGACCTACCTTGAATGGAACTGCAAATACTGGATGCACTGATAGAACACCCGGTGTCTGGTAAAAATGATCCCTCTACTATAGAGTGTGGGTGGTGGAAGTCTCACCAGACTATGAAATAATTGGTGCAATCGAAATTAATCCTGTCTGGGCCAAGCTCCCAAACATACACATGAAGTGAGCCATATTCTCCTAAAGCTTCGGCATAACAATAGGCCTCTCATGTGCCAAAGTGGGTCCTACCTTCTCAACATGATCCGTTTTCTATTCCTTAAGTGGAGCTACTGATGGATCCACAATTGATGCTCTAGCAGGGGCTCTAGTTGGCAGCGCGTGCCCCACCTCGACCCTCACCTATCGCAACTCAGACATGGGCACTGGTTCCTGCTCGGTTGATCTCGAAAATTATGTCCTCACCATCTATAAGAGAATAGAAGAGTAAAGAATCAAACTTTAGGATAAGAAAATATCCACGATGATAAATGAAAGAAAGTGAAGTTTCGTAACATCCTGTAGCCTACTAAAGTTTCCTACAGACGTCACTGTACCGATCTGCAAAACTCTGTCAGACTTGCTTATAACTCATATAACCTATGAACCTAAGGCTCTGATACCAACTTGTCGTGACCCAAATCCCACCAAAAGGGGTTGTGATGGAACCTAACCTTTGAGACAAGGTAAGCTAAGCACACAATGATGCAAAACACTAAAATAAGATAAAATATCTTTGAACTTTTAACATAAACTATGAAATTAAGTGTCCATGAAGCCAAAACATAACTAATAAGTTTTCCCAAAACCCGGTAATACTGAGTCATGGGCTCTAATAAGAATACATAATGAGACCCAATAAGTACAATACTATTTGAATGTAATACAACAATAAGAAAATAATAGAAGAGGACTCCAAGGGTTTGCGGCGTCCATGCAACACATGAATCCACATGATCCTTCATAAGCTCACTCACGAGGTCCGCTACCTCCAGCACCCGGATTTGCACACATATATTCAAAAGTATAGTATGGGTACACCACAATCGGTACCCAGTAAGTATTATCACGATCCAAAATCCAGCTAGTCGTGATGGCACCTAATCTAACCCGCTAGGTAAGCCAATTTAACAATAATCCATTTCAGATGAGATTTACTAAGAGAAGTAATGATAATACAACTAAAGTTTTGTAAAAAAAAAACCAAGGATTGGTAGCACAAATCATTAGCTTCTAAGATTTAGAGTTTAGAAAGCTGGTATGAAATAAATACATCATCTGTTTGAAATATACATGAACAAATTAATAATTCTAAAGCTACCAAGAACAAGAGGTAACTATTACCGAAACACAGGTACACCTTCAATGCCAGCTTCTGCCATACACACCAACATCAGCATCCAAAATCTACACGCATGGTTCTGAATTGTAGTATGAGTACAACCGACCCCATGTACACAATAAGTAACAAACATAATCTTAGGTTGAAAGTAGTGACGAGCTTCGACAACGGCTAGAGTCAAACACCAATTGCCAAAAACAACTCATAACAACATATTAAAAGTAGTAAAAGAAATAACTCAAGATATGACGCTCAGCTAGTTCACATATAAGGAAAATAGGCATGCTTTTCAAGTATGAGACTAAAACCCAAATCTTTCGCCGAAATCACCAAAATATGAGTAGGTCAGAAATCTGTGATTTTTTCCAAAAACTTTCAACAATAGGTAAGATATCTCAAATCTCTGGTACCCCAGAAAAATACATCTCTATGCCTACATGTCAATGTGCATGTGAAGTCATGAATATCACAATACCGTACAACATGAGGAAATGCATCTCTTTTCCTACATGCCAAGTATGCATGTCAAATGTAATGCACCACATTGATAAACTCGTGTGTTGATGCTCTCGTGGTATTCAACCTCCCTCAGAACCTCCCAATCAATTAACACTCGCAAAAAGTAGGTACATACGCTCACTATTGATATGTCAGACTCCGGAGTGGAAGATCCTAACCAAGCGCTAATATAAAGCTAATTTGGCGTGTTGCGGCATGATACCGGATCCCATAATAATGAAACTCATAAGGCCTGCTGCAACATGCAGTCTGATCCATATCATAATAAAGCCTATAAGGCCTGCTTCTGCGGTGTGTAGCCTGATCCATGTAATAATAATATATATATATATATATAAAGCCAATATGCCCTGTCGCGGCGTGCAACCCAATCCCATAATCATCACTCACAATCAGGCCCTCGATCTCACTCACTCATCAAACTCTCCACTCTCTCAGGCTCTCAAATCTCATGCCAATCAGCCCAAATATTGATAACGTGATATGACAACAAATGATAATAGAGACTAAGATATGAGATGCAAATGAATGAATCTGACCGAGTATGTAATTGCAATTTAAGCAAATAGCTCAACAAAAAAACTGACCTCAGTGAGTCCTAACAGAATAAGTACATGGCCTAAACATGATTTCTAACATGGATCACAGCTCAATAACTCTAACACGTAGGAATTTCATGGATAAAAACAAGATAGAATACTACACGGTACCACAGAATCATCCGAATCATAATTCACACGGTGCACGCCCACACGCCTGTCACCTATCATGTGCGTCACCTCAACACTAAACACATAACACGTATATTTAGGGGTTCATACCCTCAGCACCAAGTTTGGAAGTGTTACTTACCTTAAAAGAGCCAAATCCAATACCGAGCAAGCCAACAATAGTTTAGAAATGCCACCCCGCGTGTACCGACCTCGGAACGATTCAAAACTAGACAAAAGCAACTCAAGTAATACCAAATAATGTCAAAGGAAGAAAACACAATCGATAAAAGTGGAATCTTTAATCAAAATCCCAAAGTCAACAAAAACGTCAAACCATGAACCGCACCTCGGAACCCGACAAAACTCACAAAATATAACAACCCATTCAATTACGAGTCCAACCATACTAGTTTCACTCAAGTCTGACTCTGAATAGATGTTCAAAACTCAAAATTTTACTTTATGAAATGTTAGACAAAAACCCCCAAATCCCTCAATTGAAATAATCAACCAATTTCCAAAAATGAAAATAGATTCATGAAATATAATCAAAACCGTGTATAGAACACTTATACGAATACATATGGTGAAAATCGACTCAAAAGTTGCTTTAATCCGAGCTCCATAGCTCCAAATATGTTAAAATGGAAGTAACCCCTAAAAATAGAGTACTTATAATCACTGGATGAATCAAACAAACGCGATCGAGGAAATATCACCGCGATCGCGAAGAAGAAAAAATTGCACTGCTACTGAAATACTCTACGCGATCGTGGAACCAGCTTCGGGATCGCGATCGCGAAGCACAAAATGCTCAGCCTCAAAACATTTCTACGCGAACGCGGCCCCAGGCATGCGAATGCAATGAAGAAGTCATGAAGACCTGCCAAGCCTAGTTCTACACTGTGCGAATGTGTACACACTTGCGCGAAGGCGATGCTCGAGCTCCAGTAACATACGTGAACACAAACCTTCATTCCCGAATGCGAAGAAGGAGATATCCAGCTCCGGATTTTCCTATACGCGATCGTATCACCGTCTTCGCGATCATGAAGAACCATTGAGGCACCAGACACTAGAAGCAACCAAGAATGAAAGTATGAAGAAAAATGGTTCGACATCGATCGGAAACATGTCTGGTGGTAGTGTGGTGGTCAACTAAAGACAGACAAGTAATACATTTCTCACTTCAACATAATTCGGACAACCAGTTGCACATATTCATAACAATACACGTACCGTATGCTCGAACACCACAAGTGATTTTACAAAGATTAAAGTTAGCCATACATACCTGGAGTCGAGTTTCCCTTTTTAATTTCTATTGCAATTCACCGAACCGCCTAGCACCGTCAATCTAGTTCACAATGCAACATATTTACCTTAGAATTAGGAGTCTCGAATTCATTTGAGCATTTTATCAAACACTAAGTGATCCCTTAGATTGACTAAACCCCTTTTTAGTGAAAGATTACTCTACTTGCTTCCCTTTACTAGGTTATGGAAGATTATTCACATGCATGCAAGGTCCCAACTTTTCACCCTCAAGAACCAACCTATGTGTGTTTTATTCTTAGTTAAATCCCTGGAATTTGAGAAAAGTAGGGTGAAGGCTTACCTCTTATGATGAAGAAGATGACTATTACTTGATAAACTTCCAAGCCCGGGTAGAGATGGAGGACCAATTTGGGGAAGATGAGGACTTCACCCTCTAGAACCCACTCTCACTTCTCTCTATTTTGTTCAGAAAACTTGTTAAAATGAAAGAGGGCAGGGGTTAAATGAAACTGGGGTCGGGTATAAAAATTTAGATAATTAAAAGACCGTGTCAAATATGTGGTCACGAATGCGATCGCATTCCTGACATGCGGTCCGCATATTGGACCGCAGAATGGGCCCTAGGTGAGCCAAATTTTGAAAACATTCTGCCCGGGTATGCGACCATTATGCGGTCCGCATACACGTTATGCGATCGCACTATGCGTCGCATAACACCCCTTCAGTTGGGCAGTGATCTGCACGTGTATGCGACCACTATGTGGTCCACATACACGTTATGCGATCGCATAGTGCGTCGCATAACACCCAATTTCTGGAAAAATTAAGTTCTTTCAAATCCCGGGGTATTTTTACAAAATCAAGGTCCGTTTTAATAATTTCCACAGAGATAACAACTCGGGGACTTATTCGGGCATTATTTTAAGCAAGAAATTTTTACGGGTCTTTACATCTCCCCCCTTCGACAAGAACCATGGCCAATTTCTAACACGATTAGTGACATAATACTTCAAAATATACCACAATCAAATACTATTGGGCCCATTCTAGGTCCAACGACTTTATCTCATTAAATACAACCACTCTACTAACATGCCACACCAAAAACAACTTTAAGCCACAAACTGCGCAAGCCATACACCAACACGCAACAATTCAAATGCACCCAAAAATGAAATATGACTCAGCTGAAAGAACTGTCATGAAAGCTCAACAAGTACCACCACAACGTAATGCGAAGGACCCATCACACACAGTAGAAGCAAAACTCATGAAGCTAACACAAAGGATCACATCCCAACATAACTCTGTTGCAATGTGTGACCCCATCCAAACACCGGTCATATGAAATACCTCAAGCCACAATGCTCAAAGTCAACAACCACACACAATTCTACATCAAGTACACGAATTGCATGACAATAACAATGGAGAGTCACATAACAAAATATACCACAGATCAAAAAGACCATAACCAATGTGCAATCAACCATTTCACACCCCAATCACCATCTTGCTCGAATTCTGCTACAAGGCCCAAGTAGAATCGCACCATGTGTGCACATAACCCACGATTCAAAACCCCTTGTAGCATAAAAGAGGAACGCATAGAATATATCAGAACATGAACAAGATCAACTCTAACCGAGTGAGTCACCCCTTAACATGTAACCGTGCTGAGTCAACAAATCCTATGCACATAACCCATGAATCACAACCCCTCGTAGCATATAAGAGGAACTTATAAAACATACCAGAACATGAACAAGATTAACTCTAACTGAGTGAATCACCCCTCAACACTAACCGTGTTGAGCCAATAAATCTGACCCGGAGTAGAATACACAACATCATTGGGCCTACAAATGGTGCAGCTGTAGCTGGTGTGACCGCAGGGGAGGTTGCCCAGCCGTAGGTGCGAGACCGCTCATGCGGTCCCAGCCTCGCAGGTGCGCAAATTCCGCAGGTGCGAACCATTTTCCGCAAGAGCGGGACCGCAGGTGCGGCCCCCAACTCCGCAGGTGCGAACCCAGCTCCCCCGGCCCGTTTCCGCAGGTGCGGCCATTTCCTCACAGGTGCGGTCCCAGAGTCGCAGGTGAGGAAACCCCTGTAGGCAGGAATATTTAAATGCCCAAAACACGGATTTCTTTCATCTTTTTCTCACCCAACCTCCATTAAAGAGCTCTCAAGCTTGGGGAAAACCTGCCCACGACCAAGTCCACCAAAGGTGAGTAATTTCACTTCGTTTGTCTAGTCTAATATGTGAATTACCAAGGGAATTAACTACTAAATCTTAGTAAAACCTATATTTGGGGTAGTAAATGGGATTTTTGGGAATTTGGTGAACTATTCAATTCTTGTTATGAATTCAAGTATAAATCACATAATTATGATCCTTAGGCTTCGGGGATTTGATTCCTTCGAAAATTCTCGAAATCCGAACGAGTGGGCCTGAGGTCGAAATTCCAAAATCCTTCAAGAATGCCTAATTTTGGGTTTATTGGTTAATTCTTCTTCTTTGAACTTAAATTGATTCAATTACGCTATACTTGGCTATTTGCGAGCCGTCGAGGGTAGATTTCGGAGATTCGGGCGCATCCTTGATCCGAGGGGTGATTTCGTCACGAGGTGAGTCTCCTTTCCAACCTCTTAAGGGGGAAATGTCCCCATAGGTTCCTTATTTGTTATGTATACATGCTGTGGGGCCGCGTACGTACCAAGTGACGAGAGTCCGTACATGGCGACTATATTTCTATGTCGGGTAGCTTTAGGACTCACGAGCATGCCTCTATGTGCCTTATTTGTACCTTGTATGTATTGTAAGTTGTGATTATTTTTGAGATGACATGGAAAGGTGAGGCTACAGTGGTATTGGCACGGTCCTGTTGGGTTCACTGTTGAGTCGGTACACATATAAACCTATATATGAATATGCACTTGTTATCGAGTCAGCACACGAGTCGCAGACTGGAGGCGCGATCATGGGTCAGCTTATATATATTATCATTATCGAGTCAACACACGAGTCACATGCATGATGCGCGATCGTGGGTAGCTTATCATTATCGATTCAGCACACGAGTCGCAAGTATGATTCGCGATCGTGGGTAGCTTATCATTATCGAGTCAGCACATGAGTCACAGGCATGATGTGTGATTGTGGGTAGCTTATCATTATCGAGTCAGCACATGAGTCGCATACTGGATGCGCGATCGTGGGTCAGCTTATTACTATTGAGTCAGCACGCGAGTCGCAGGTATGATTCGCGATCGTGGGTTAGCCTATGACCTCAGTCCTTATGACCACCCTTATGACTCTGGCCGGTTATCTTGTTCTGGTATTGTCTTATCACATGAGTCTGAGTCACTTATAGTAGGATTGACAGGTATTTTGTAAACGGAGGATATGGCACTTGCAGTTCATCTTCAATTGTTACCTGGATTACATCATTTGCCTATGTACTTGTTGATTTCTGCTTCACATGCCTACTGCTTTAGCCATATCTCTTTTTATATTATATTGTTGGACCTTAGTGAGTATCTAGTCGACCTCTCGTCACTACTCCTTCGAGTTTAGACAGGATACTTACTGGGTACATATTTATTTATGTACTCATGCTGCACTTCTTCTTGTACTTAACTGTACAGGTCCGGAGGTCGGTACTCCTGATTATCAGGCCGGTGCTAGATACTGACTTGCGCTGATTAGACTTCACAGTGAGCTGCGCTTCCTGGCGATCCTTAGCAGCACCCTGAAGTTTCCTTTTGTCATTTTCCCGTCTATTTCATTCAGACTGTGGACTTGTATATATATTATCCTTGTATACTCAGATAGTTGCCCGTGACGCTCGTGACACTAGTTCCTGGCATACACGTAGTGCATATTTTGGGTTTTGGGTTGTATATTAATACATATGCTTTATTTTGGCCATGTATTGTTATGATTTTATTTTTATATCAAGCTAGCATCATGTTTAATTGTGTTAAATTGGTAAATATTGACTTGTCTAATGGGAAGGGTAACACCTAGTGTAATTCCTATTGGCTTGCCTAACCCCGCTGTTGGGCGCCATCGCGGCCTAAATTAGGATTTGGGTCGTGACAAGGTGGTATCAGAGCCTTAGGTTCACGTAGTCTCACGAGTCACGGGCAGGCCCAATAGAGTCTTGCGGATCGATATGGAGACATCAGTACTTATCTTTAGGAGGCTATAGGGTGTTAAGAAACTCCTCTTTGTTCATATCATATCGTGCAACCGATGATGTACTCAAATATGATCTTCCACTCTCTCACAGATGGTGAGGACGCGTGCTTCTCATGTTCCTGATCCGGGAGAGGCTGCTACCTCCGCCGCTCGAGGCCGTGGTAGGGGCAGGGGTAGGGCACCTGCTCGAGAAAGGGGACGAGGGAGTCCCAGAGTCGTACCAGTTGCACCACTTAAGGATCCTATTATCGAGGAGAAGGATGAGTTGCCTCCCGTTGCTCCTGCTCCAGCGGACCTTATGATGGCGCCAGGCTTCTAGGAGGTCATGGGCCGTATGTTGAGATTCATGGACACCATGTCCCAGGCAGGCGTACTTCCAGCAGATCCTGCCACTTCCCAGGCGGGAGGGGGAGTTCAGACCCCTACCGCTCAGGCCACCGGACTAGCAGCAGCACATCACACTCCGGGTACACCGCCCGTGGGTAGAGTTCAGCCTATAGTAGCACAGCCAGATCCCAGGCCAGTTGCAGAGGGCGGCCAGCAGAAGATGCTAGATAGATGGACCCGGCTTCGCCCTCCAGTCTTCGGGGGTGAGCGGGGCGAGGATGCCCAAGATTTCATTGACAGGTGCAGGACAGACTGCACAATATAAGGATATTGAAGTCACACGGGGTAGACTTCACTACATTTCAGCTTGAGGGTCGAGCTCGCCGCTGGTGGCAGTCATATGTTCTTAGCAGGCCAGTAGATTATTCTCCTGTCATGTGGAGCCAGTTTACTCAGCTATTTCTGGATAGATACCTTCCGCCGTCTGAGAGGGAGGATCTTCGGGGTCAATTTGAGCGGTTAGAGCAGGGGCAAATATCAGTGACGGATTATGAGGCGAGGTTTTCAGAGTTATCCCGCCATGCTCTCATGATATTCCTCACTGATGCCGAGAGGGTGCGGCGATTCGTGGCAGGCTTACACCCAGGTATCAGGACCTCTATGGCCAGAGAGGTAGAGATGGGTACCCCGTACCAGCTTGTAGTTGAGATAGCTCGACGGATTAGGGTTAACGACTGAGGAGTAGGGAGCAGGGTCAGCAGGACAAGAGGGCCAGATTCTCAGGTGACTTCAGGGGCGCTCCAGCTAGGGGCAGGGGTCAGTTCGGAGGTGGTCAGTTCAGTAGGCCTTCATATACAGCACCTCCACTACCTCCCACGGGTGTTCCAGTGAGGCCTCAGTTCAGCGCCATGCCAGAATGCTCCTACCATCCTCCATCCATCCACAGTTCATCCAGTGGTTACTCCAGCCGTCAGAGATCCTCCGGTTCCTATTTCAGTGCTGTGTCAGATGATTCTCATCGCACTCCGTCCATTCGGGACTCTTACTCCACAGGACTGCAGGATATGTCACATTTGAGATGCTACGTGTGTGGAGACTTAGGCCACGTGAGGAGGGATTTCCCCCACTATAGAATGAAAACATAATAACGAGAAGAAATGGGAGGCAGGGGAATAAATGATTCGAAACAAGTTAATAACATAGACTAATGATAGAATTGTAAGCATAGAGATAACGTAAAGGAAGAAATTAAAGAGAACCACAATAGTCAAATACGGACAAGACTGATAAGACAAGGAAGAATAAAAGCAACAAGAAGTGTTCGACCAATAACACTTTTCAACATGAGATGCACCACAAGAATCACAACCGAGGTACCGCCTCGCATACAACAAGAATCACAACCGAGGTATCGCCTCCTTTACAACAAAAATTATAACCGAGGTACCCAACCGGAATACCCTCTATCTTCTTAGGATTTACCTGAATACCCTATGTTGATACGATATGACCCAAGAAAGCTACTAAATCCAACTAGAACTCGCATTTTGAAAACTTTGCATACAACTGATTATCCCTCAAAAGTTTGGAGCGATATACGGAGGTGTTTTTCATGCTCCTCTCGGCTACGGGAGTATATCATAATATCATCAATGAACACAATCACAAAGGAATCCAGATGAGGCTTGAAAACCCGATTCATCAAATCCATAAAGGCTGCTGGAGCATTAGTCAAGACAAAAGACATAACCAGAAATTCATAGTGCCCATACCTCGTCCGAAAGGCTGTCTTAGGAACATCGGATGCCCTAATCTTTAGCTGATGGTAACCACATCTCAGATCAATTTTTGAAAACACACTAACACCCTGAAGCTGATCAAATAAATCATTAATTCTCGGCAATGGATATTTATTATTAATGGTAACTTTATTCAACTGCCAGAAATCTATACACATTCTCATCGAACCATTTTTTTTCTTCACAAACAAAATCGGTGCACTCCAAGGCGAGACACTGGGTCTAATAAAACCTTTATCAAGCAACTCTTGCAACTGTTCTTTTAATTCTTTCAATTCTAGCGGGGCTATCCAGTATGGAGGAGTAGAAATGGGCTGAGTGCCCGGAGCCACATCAATACAAAAATCAATATCCCTGTCGGGTGGCATCCCCGACAGGTCTGCAGGAAACACCTCGGGAATTTTGCGAACAATAGGCACTGACTCTATGGAAGAAACTTCAGCCTCAGAGTCACGAATATGAGCTAAATAAGCCAAACACCCCTTTTAAACCATGCGATGTGCTTTGGCATAAGATATCACTTTGCTGGGAGAATGACCAGGAGTCCCTTTCCACTCTAATCGAGGCAACCCTGGCAAGGCTAAGGTAACTGTCTTGGCGTGACATTCCAGAATGGCATAATAAGGTGACAACCAATCCATGCCTAATATAACATCAAAATCGACCATGTGAAGAAGAAAAAGATCTACACTAGATTCAATACCTTCAATGACTACTACACACGAACTATACACACGATCTACCACAATAGCATCACCTACCGGCGTAAACACATAAACAGGAACACTCAAGGAATCACGGGGCACAACCAAATATGAGGCAAAATATGATGACACATAAGAATAAGTAGACCCCGGATCAAACAAAACTGAGGCATTTCTATCACAAACTAAAATGATACATGTAATAACAACATCGGAAGACTCTGCCTCGGGTCTAGCTGGAAATGCATATAATCGGGGCAAGGCTCCACCACCCTGAACTATGTCTTTGGGAGGACCTCTGATAGGAGGACCTCCACCTCTAGAGGGCTGGCCTCCACCCCTAGCGGCCTGATCTCCACCTCTAACATTGTGGCCTCTACCTCTAGCTACCTGACCCTGACCCCTGGCTGGTTGGGCGGGTGGTGCTAGAACTATAGCACGAGAACCCTGGTACTGATTTTGGTTACCCGAAAGTCTCAAACAAGCTCTCCGTACATGCCCATATTCACCACACTCGAAGCATCCCTCCTGATATAAAGACTGACTCTGACGAACCGACTGACATCGATAATAACTTTACAGGGGAGGTGCTCTAATATGAGTTGATAGTGCACTGAAGACTGGCTGAGCAGAAGAAGGCGTGTAAGAACTACGACCGCCTGAAGTACCATGTGAAGTTTGAAGTGCTGAATGGAATGGCCTAGAAGAATGGCCTCTGCTGAAATTAACTCCGCCTCCAGATAAGGCACCACTAAAACCACTAGAATGGCGAGGTCTCTTGTCTGATCCCTAATCTCCCATCCCAAGAACCGACTTAATTCTCCTAGCCACATTAGCTGCATCCTGAAAGGAAATTTCAGTCTCAATTTCCTTGGCAGTCTGCAACCTGATGGGCTGAGCAAGGCCCTCAATAAATCGTCTAACCCTCTCTCTTTTCGTGGGCAACAAAAGAATAGCATGTCTGGATAATTCCACAAAACGATTCTCATACTGGGTCACAATCATGCTGCCTGCTGAAGTCTCTCAAACTAACGACGCTTCTCCTCTCTAGTAGTAATAGGCAAAAATTTCTCCAAAAAGAGATGCGAAAACTTATCCCAAGTCAAAGCAGGTGACCCAACTGGTCTAGTCAACAAGTAATCCCTCCACCATTTCTTGGCGGAACCAGCCATCTGAAACACGGCGAAATCAACCCCATTGGTCTCCAAAATGCCCATGCTACGTAGAACCTCATGACAACTATCCAGATATTCCTTAGGGTCCTC
The DNA here is from genome assembly GCA_005239495.1 of Nicotiana undulata. Lineage (NCBI taxonomy): Eukaryota > Viridiplantae > Streptophyta > Magnoliopsida > Solanales > Solanaceae > Nicotiana > Nicotiana undulata. The sequence goes on from ML285682.1 coordinate 30,634, forward strand.
TGAAGTAGGCCCAGTGAAAAGAACAAGGAAAAGCTTAATGAATCTATCCAATCTCCACAAAGCATTTGAGGACATAGCTGCCCCATCAACCATCGGCGCTATAACAACTGGCTGAATTACCCCAACCGGATTAGCTGCTGGGGTTTGAACCTAAGGAGTAGTCTGATCAGGAGTGTGGGTAGCAGGAGTCTGGACCCCTCCTCTAGCCTGAGATACGGTTGCTGCCAGAAGGAGTGCGCCTGTGTGGGCTACGCTCACCATAAGGCCCACTAATCGGACCAAAGCATCCTGAAGCACTAGGGTAGCAATAAACCTCTCTGAGACCTAAGTTGGTCCCGATGGAACGGTCTGAGCTGGAACCCCCTCATTAATCTCAATCCGGGGCTCTGCAGCTGAGGCTGCTGTATGAGCAACGGGTTGAGTCCTTCCCCTGCCTTGGCCTTTAATGTGGCCTCGGCTTCTACCCCTAGTAGGAGTTGTTGCTACTGCTGGACTAGATTGTTGGTTAGCGGAAGAAGAAGCATGCGTTCTCTCCATCTGCGAGAGAATAGAAGAGTTCGATCAGTAATTGAGATATCAAGAACCATACGATAGAGTAGAAATAAAATGGATTTGTTTACTAACGCGATAGCATCTGATAGATAAGTACAGACGTCTCTGTACCGATCCTTCAGACTCTATTAAGCTTGTTCGTGAATTGTGAGACCTAAGCAACCAAGGGCTATGATACCAACTTGTCACGACCCAAATTCCCAACCTTCGGGATCGTGATGGCGCCTAACACCACACTTGCTAGGCAAGACAATGTTAGAACTTAACTAACCTTTTCATTTAAAAGTATACTCAAATATAACATAACAACTTAAACCAAATGATGAATCTAATATTTCCCAATAAATGACTTTATGAACAATCTTGGATATAATAAAACTGAACCACGAACTAGTTATAACACTACCTAGGGTCTGGTGTCACAATTTCACGAACTACTAGAGGATACTACAAATAAATGGACTGAAAGAATTATATTCTGTATTTGAATGAACTAAAAACAGTGTCTAAATAAAATAGTAGAAGACTTCAGGAATCTGCAGATGCTAGCAGATCTACCTCGTGTCTCCGTGTATATGCTCAACTATGCTCAAAGGATCAGCTTTGACCAGTACCTGGATCTGCACAAAAGAGTGCAGAGTGTAGTATCAGTACAACCGACCCTATGTACTGATGTCGAGCCTAACCTCGACGAAGTAGTGACGAGGCTACGGCGGGCATTTATAACATAACCTGTGGATATTGTAAAATAAAGCAGGAAAAATACTTCTAAACTAAACAAAACAATAAACTGAAACAATAAATAAAATAACTCCGTCACCTTTTTCAGGTCTCAGCTATAACAAATCCTCATATAAGTTTCCACCTTTCCAAATCTCACTTTTTAAAATAACTGTAGGTGCCAAATATGAGAAACAGTAGAGTAAAGTAGAAAGTTTTTCATTCCTTATGTTTAAAAATCAGTAAATCATATATATTCGCCCTTATTACTCCTTGTTGCGGCGCGCAACCCGCTCCCAAATGGCCTCCCTTATTCCTCCTCTCTATATTCATATCACCCTTATTTCTCCTGTTGCAGCGTGTAACCCGATCCCACCTGTCCACCCTTATCATTCCTTGTTGCGGCGTGCAACCCGCTCCCACCAGACAATTTCATAACTTTATTATAAAGATTTCACAATTCAAGCCACTGCCTTTCATAATAATAATTTTTCTCAACAAGTATAATCAGAAAGTCGTATTACTCATAAGCCTCATCAAATATCATTTCACAATGAAACCAGCCAGAATTTATAGATTTCGTAGAACACTATGAACCAGCTCAACCTATCATATATCGCAATGAATCCAGGATAACAACTAATACTTCCAAATTTCATAAAACAATGCTTAACAACAAGTTGATGAAGACAAGTAGACATGGAGGAATAGAAATCATACAAACAAGTAAATCAGGAATCAAATAATTGGGGATAAAGAAGGGATCATGTTAAACAGGTAATTTGGTGGTGCATAGATACTCGTCACCTCACCTATAAACTACACACATGCAAATCACAGAACACATAGGTTGGGGATTCCTATGCCCTCAAGTTAAGGTTAAACCAAGCACTTACCTCAATTCAGCAGGCCCTTACTGCTCAATCACAAATTTTCCTTTAGAAATTGCCTTCAATTCAATTGTATCTAATCATAATTGGGTTTAATATCATTAATTATTGTTAAAGGAATTAACTTTATTGAAAAATCATGAGTTTCCGAAGTTTTCCCAAAAATCCCTAATTCTACCATGAAAATTTCTAGATTCTAGGTTGAAATCTTGTAAAAAGTAGTTAAGGGTTGAAAGAGATGAGTTAGAAATTAGTTACCAATGATTTGGCGAAGAAAATATTTTGGAAGAATCGCCTCTTGCGTTCTAGAGTTTTATTATTTTTGAATAGTGGTAAAATAATTAAAGATGGGTTATATATATACGCGCCTGAGGCTTTCCCACCGCTGTCAGCGGTATAATTCCGCTGCAGCGGAATCCTGGGCCTTGCCCCACCACTGTCAGCGAAATTAGGGGCGCGGCGGCGGAATTCCGGGCGTTGCAGCGGAAGCAAATCTGCGGCCGCGGAATTCTATGTGCTGTCGCGCTTTCAGATTCAGAGAATGAACCTGCAACCTGCAACTTTTAAATTTCCAGTTATTTTCTAAGTGTCAAAACACACTATGGCCTACTCGAAACTCACCCGAACCCTCGGGGCTCCAAACCAAACATGCACGCAAGTCTAAAAATATCATACAGACTTGCTCGTGCAATCAAATCATTGAAATAACATCAAAATTTACAAATTCAACCTCAAGATCAAGATTTTCCTCAAGAACATTCAAATTTCACTATTTATCATCCGAACGTCCAAATCACGTCAAATCAATTCCGATTCTCATCAAATTTCCATGTACGACTTTCACATTATAACAAAACCTGTACCGGGCTCCGGAACCAAAATACGAACCCGATACCAATGAGTTCAAACAATGATCATTTCTTTATTTCCTTTAAAATTTCAGTAAAACAATTTTCTTTAAAAATTATTTTCTAAGGCTAGGGACCTCGGAATTCAATTTCGGGCATACGCCCAAGTCCCATATTTTACTGTGGACCTCCCAGGATCGTCGGAACACTGATTCGGGTCCGATTACTCAAAATGTTGACCAAAGTCAACTAAAACTCTAAATTTATTATTTTCTCATACTTCCACGTAAAAAGCTTTCCGGTTTCACGCCCAGATTGCGCACACAAATCGAGGTAATTAAAATTAATTATTTTAAAGCTAATAAGATTGGAATAAAGTCTTAATTCATAAAATGACCATTTGGGTCATCACAGATATCCCAACAATGATAAAGTAAAAGTGAATAGCTCAACAAGAAAGATATCTCAACAATTAACAACTTCGCCTCAAAGGGATAACAACTTTATCAACTTCAACGCCAATAACCCAACAATAAGATATTTCACAAAATAATAACTTCAATTACAAGAATTCAACAATTTAATGATGTAATTAAGCATAGGGAGACAATAACTTCAACTAAAGCATAAAAGAGGAATTTAGCAAGTAAGAGGTGAAACAATGTGTTAACAATGTCAAATAAAGTATGTAAGGGTATATTAGCACATAAAAGTGTGGATTAACAATAAAATAAATGACATGTTAAGAAAATTCAACTAAAAGCATGATAAAGGTCTAAATAGCCTCAACCGGTCAATTACCAAATATAGCTCGTGTACCCACTCGTCACCTTGCGTACACGGCTTTCACATAACATGATTAGCACAAACAAACCAATTCCTAAGGGGTAGCTCCTCCACACAAAGTTAGGCAAAATACTTACTTCAACTAGGCCAATTCGACCCTCGGAAATAGCTTTTCCCCTAAAATCCGCCTCCTCACGACTCAATTCTAACCGAAATTGATTTAATATCATCACACAATGCAAGGGAAAACAATTATAATAGATAAAGCTATGATTTTTACACTTTTCTCAAAAAGTCAACAAAAGTTAAATATAGTTAGAAATTGATTAGAATAACTTACTCAATAGTTGTAGATAAAAATCTCCTCTACAAATCGCCTCCTACCGAGTCTAGGGTTCTAAAATGAGAGAATATGTTGAAATATTCTAACTCCCAACCCTTATGACCAGCTGCAAATGTCGCAGTTGCGACACATGATTAGAATTTGCGAACCCTCGCAATTGCGAATCAGGGATCACATTTGTGAACCCTGACAACGTCAACAAAAGTCGCAACTGCGACAAAGGCTTCGTAATTACGAAGTTGGCCACTACCGCAGATCCAACCAGATGATTGAAATTGTGAACATTCCCCAATGCATGCTGATTTCACAAATATGAAGGGGAAGTTACATTTGTGACATCTGACCCCCCCCCCCTCCCCGATGTGACCTTCGCAATTGCGAGGTTGGTGCACGCAATTGCGATAACAAAGCACCAGCACACCATCAATTCTATTTTCAGTTCAAACCATTGTGAAACATGCCTGAAACTCATCCGAGTCCTCGAGGCTCCAAACCAAGCATCCACCCAACTATAATACATTTACGAACTCACTCACGATCAAAACGCAAAATTAACATCTACAACTACAAATTGGACAACAAAACGCATGAATTTCAAAGTTAATTTCAAGAACTTCTAGAATAGAAACTAAGCGTACGAAACATATCAATTCAACTCCAAATGATACCAATTTTTGCAGAAAATTCTAAATAACATAACGGACCTATTCCATGTCCAAAAATTAAATTCAGAACTCGATAGCTAAAATTCAACCTACAGTCAAGCTTTTCAACTTCAAATTTCTAAATTTCGGCAAAATAACATAAATCAACCTACGGGATTTCGAATTCGATCGCCCATGTCCAAAATCATGATACGAAGCTATCAGAGCCATCAAAACATCATTCCGATATTGTTTTCACACAAGTCAACCATTGGACAACTTAAACAACTTAGGCTTCTAAGCCATGAATCAAAGGGCCCAAATCAACCCGAAATCTTCCCAGAGCAAAACTAATCAACCCCATAAGTCATAAAATCATAAACAAACATGTGTGAAGCATCAGAGGGAAAAATGTGGCGCAATCACACAAAACGACCGGTCGGATTGTCACATCTGCTTACTATCATCAAAGGGCAATCAATTTTCACATTGAAAAAGTGCTCTTCGAAAGAGTTCTTTAATCAATCTAGTGTATCGAGATATGATGGTGTGTTATACTTCTGATCTTGCATGTGCTTTCTGCAAATAAAAGAGTTTAATATCCTTTGTAGATGAAGTTTTACACTGTTAGGTCAACTAACCGTGCATACACTAGTAGAATTTTCTCTCGATTATCCAACTCTGAACGTCTCGAATCTAGACAAAATAATTTCATACCATAAATAAAAACAATAGGAAGCTAATTCGAATAATAAAGCTACGATCTTTGCAAAGATATAAAAAGTCAACTCAAAAAGTCAATCCAGACTCCCGTTGTCACGACCCGAAATCCCACCATTGGGCCATGACTGCGTCTAACGTTGAACCCGCTAGACAAGCCAACGTATGCAATTTCATGAACGTACTAACATTAAAAATACAGAATTAAGTAAAGCATCTAATATTCTTTTTTTCAAAATGCGGAAGCAGATAACTTCTGAAAATAACTTAAAACACCAATAACACGATTCATTTACAATATCCCAGCACCTGGAGTCTTTAACTCACGAATTGACTAAGAGGTTACTAAATACACAGTCTGAAGAAATAACACAAAAACTGACTTAGAACTAAGGAAAACAAGACAGAATAGAAGAAGGGGATAGAAGAGACGCCAAGGCCCACGAACGTCTGCGGGTCTACCTTGTAATCTCTGAAGTGGACTGAAGGATGCTCCCTCAATCAGTGTCCACCGGGTCCGACCGCGGGATCTGCACAACATAGAGAAGTGCAGGTGTAGCATCAGTACAACCGACCCCATGTAATGAGCAAGTGCCGAGCCCAACCCCGGCCGAAGTAGTTGCGAGGCTAGACACGACGACGATAATCTACCTGTACAGTTCTACCAAAAATATAGAAAGGAAGTGACAGATATTCAACAGATAAGCAAGGGATACGGGAACAAGTAAAGGGTACAACAAGTAAATAGCAAAATAAGATGTTAAACACAATAAATAAACGGATAAATGAATGGCACGGCATCACCCTTCGTGCTTTACTCTCTTCCTCACTATGCAATAGGTAAATATATATGAAATGATTACAGTAATAATGAAATGAATGGCACGGCATCACCCTTCGTGCTTTACTCTCTTCCTCACTATGCAATAGGTAAATATATATGAAATGATTACAGTAATAATGAAATGAATGGCACGGCATCACCCTTCGTGCTTTACTATCGTCCTCACTATGCAACAGGTAAATATATATGAAATGATTGCAATAATAAAAGAAATGAATGGCACGGCATCACCCTTCGTGCTTTACTCTCTTCCTCACTGTGCAATAATAAATAAAGAAATGATATGAATGAATGGAACGGCATCGCCCTTCGTGCTTTACTCTCTTTCTCATATTGCAATAAATAAATAATGAGTGAGATGAATGAATGGCACGGCATCACCCTTTGTGCTTTACTCTCTTCCTCACATTGCAATAAATAAATAATAAATTATATGAATGAATGGCACGGCATCACCCTTTGTGCTTTACTCTCTTCCTCACATTGCAATAAATAAATAATAAATTATATGAATGAATGGCACGGCATCACCCTTCGTGCTTTACTCTCTTCCTCACCCAAGTAATACCAACAACAAATAACAAACTTGGCAAGGAAATCAATTACCGAAATTCAATTCACAATCGCCCAACACGGGGAATAACAACCACAGTCAAACACATTTGCCCGGCAAGGGTCTCAGCTATAACCAATTCCTTACGAGTACATAACTTCCCAAAAGAACTACTTCATAGCACGATAATCCTTGAGGCAATAACAAGAAATTTAAGCAAAACGGACTCACGGGCATACTTTGACACACAATGCATAGGTACTCGTCACCTTACCTATGCATTGAAAATGATGAACACGTAACACATAGTGCACAATACCTATTCCCTCACCAAAGTTAGGCAAGACACTTACCTCGGTCAAAAATATAGCAACCAGCCCTCTAACACTGCCTTTCCTTTAGAATTCAACTCCAGAATGGTATTATCTAGAAATAATTAACTCAAGTATATCAATAATGACTCAATAAATCAATTCCATAGCCTAATTACCCATTTCCAAGCATTATTCCAAAAATACCAAAATTCGACCCCGGGCCTGCTTGGTCCAAACACGAGGCTCGGACCAAAACCCGATCACCCATACCCCCATGAGTTCAAATATATAATTTGTTTTGAAATCCGACCCTAAATTGAGGTTGAATTACCCAAAATCCCATGAACCCTAACTCTACCCAAAACCCCTAATTTCTACTTTGATTTTAGGATCTTAGGTCTAGATTCTAGTGTTTGATTGATGAAAATAAGAGGAAATGATGTTAAGAATACTTACCAATGGAGCTTTGGAGGAAACGTTCTTCAAAAATTGCTTAGGTGGGTTGGGGAATAAGAAGAGTTGTGAAAAATGGGAGAAATCCCGAAATGATTCTGTTTTGGGACTTAAAAATCGACTGGGTAAAATTACTCTCCGCGTTCGCGGGCCCCGGGCTGCGTTCGCGGAGGTTTAGGAGCTTTGGCCTATGCGTTCGTGATTGAGGGGTCGCGTTCGCATAGGGTAAATGACCCACAGCCCTCCCCTGGACACTGACCCTATGCGTTCGCGCTCTATGTGATGCGTTCGCATAGGGTCCTAACCCTGAGCCTCCGCGTTCTCACCTTGGAGGGTGCGTTCGCATAGCCTAAGTCACCCCTACCCTCCGCGTTCGCACCACACTGGGTGCGTTCGCATAACACAATTTACCCAGCTCCCCCAGATCCCATTTTTACTCTATGCGTTCGCATCCCCTTGGGTGCGTTCGCATAGCCTAAGTCACCCCTACCCTCCGCGTTCGCACCACACTGGGTGCGTTCGCATAACACAATTTACCCAGCTCCCCCAGATCCCATTTTTACTCTATGCGTTCGCATCCCCTTGGGTGCGTTCGCATAGAGTAAATACATGGACACCAGCAAATTGAAGAAAAAACAGATTTTTCATGCATTTTACACCCCGTTAACTACCCGAAACTCACCCGAGCCCTCGGGCTCAAAACAAAAAACGCACACGACTCCCAAATCATCCTACGGACTTATTCATGTATTTAAATCACCAAAATATCATCAAAATCAAGGAATTAAACTCCAAAATTCATAGAAATTCCTTAAAACCTCATAAAGCTTAATTATTCCGATTTTGATCCGAAACACGTCATTTCAAGTCCGTTTTACACCAAATTTCACAGATAAGTCACATAATTTATAGTAAACCTGTTCCGGGCTCCAGAACTATAATACGGGCCCGGTAACATGGTTTTCACATCAATTATCCTTTTCAAAAACTTTTATTATTTTCAGAAAATAATTTTTCTTTAAAAATTCATTTCTCGGGCTCGGGACCTCGGAATTCGATTCCAAGCATACGCCCGAGTCCCATATTTTCCTACGGACCCTCCGAAACCTTCAAATCATGGGTCCGTGTCTGTTTACCAAAAATGTTGACCAAAGTCAACTCTATTCCATTAATTATTAAAAAATTCCATTTTCATCAAGTTTTCACATAAAAGCTTCCCCGCAACACGCCCGGGATGCACACGCATATCGAAGTGAGATTAAAGGAGGCTTTTGGGGCCTCGGAACACAGATTTAGCCAAATATACACAGGATGACCTTTTGGGTTATCACAATCTCCACCTCTAAAACAAACGTTCGTCCTCGAACGAACATAGAAAAGTACCTGAGTCTGAGAAAAGATGGGGATAACGACTCCTCATATCGGACTCGGACTCCCACGTAGCTGCCTCGGCAGGCTGACCTCTTCACTGAACACGGACCGAAGGATAAATCTTCGATCTCAACTGACGAACCTGCCTAGATAATCTGGCTACCGGCTCCTCCTCATAAGTCAGATCCTTGTCCAACTGGACACCGCTGAAGTCAAGAACGTGAGATGGATCTGCAATATACCTCCGGAGCATAGATCCATGAAACACTGGATGTACGGCTGATAAATGAGGTGGCAAGGCAAGTCTGTAGGCCACCTCTCCTACCTTGTCCAAAATCTCAAATGGACCAATGTACATAGGGCTCAACTTGCCCCTCTTCCCGAACCTCATCACGCCCTTCATAGGCGACACTCTAAGAAACACCTGATCTCCTATCATGAAAGCCAAATCTCGAACTCTGCGATCTGCATAACTCTTTTGCCTGGACTGAGCGGTACGAAGTCTATCCTGAATAATCTTCACCTTGTCCAAGGCACCCTGGACTAACTCAGAACCCAATAACCTAGCCTCTCCCGGCTCAAACCATCCTACTGGAGACCGACATCGCCTACCATACAACGCCTCATAAGGAGCCATCTGGATGCTCGACTGATAACTGTTGTTGTAGGCAAACACCGCTGAGGGCAAGAACTGATCCCATGATCCACCAAAGTCGATGACACACGCTCGCAACATATCCTCCAAAATCTGAATAGTACGCTCGGACTGTCCGTCCGTTTGAAGATGAAATGTTGTGCTCAACTCAATCTGTGTGCCCAACTCTCGCTGAAATACTCTCCAGAAATGGGAGGTAAACTGAGTACCTCGGTCTGATATAATGGATAGGGGCACACCATGCAATCTTACAATCTCTCTTATATAGATCTTTGCCAACTTCTCCGCTAAATACGAAACCGACACAGGAATGAAGTGTGCTGACTTGGTCAGTCTATCCACAACAACCCATACTTCATCAACCATCCTCTGAGTCTGTGGAATCCCAACAACAAAATCCATCGTGATACGCTCCCACTTCCACTCGGGAAGCTGAATCTGCTGTATCAAACCACCGGGTCTCTGGTGCTCATACTTAACCTGCTGACAATTCAAGCACCGAGCTACATATGCTACAATATCTTTCTTCATCCTACGCCACCAATAATGTTGCCGCAAGTCCTGGTACATCTTTGCGGCGCCCGGATAAATGGAATACCGGGAACTATGGGCCTCCTGTAGTATCAACTCACGAATGCCATCCACATCGGGTACACAAATATGACCTTGCATCCTCAAAACTCCCTCGGCATAAACTGTGACTTGCTTGTCACGTCTGTGCCGAACCGTATCTCTAAGAGCACATAAACAACGTTCATCATACTGCCTGGCACAAATACGATCCTACAATGAAGAACGAGCGACGGTATGAGCCAAAACACTGCCACCCTCCGAAACCTCCAACCTCACAAATCGATTGGCTAACGCCTGAACATCCAAAGCAATAGGTCGCTCTCCAACTGATAAATAGGCAAGACTACCCATGCTAACTGACTTCCGGCTCAAAGCATCGGCCACCACATTGGCCTTCCCCAGATGATAGAGAATAGTAATATCATAATCCTTCAGCAACTCTAACTACCTTCAATAAATCTCTGAACCCTCTCCCGATCAGTGGGGAGTATCATCAATGCATGCCTCGCTAAGGTGATGAATCTAGTCTCATATTGGGTAACTGTCATAGAACCCTGTTGGAGACGCTCGAACTGCCTCCGGAGATCCTCTCTCTGAGTAATGGGAAGGAACTTCCCCAAGAATACCTCTGTGAACTAAGCCCAAGTCAAGGGTGCTGACCCAGCTGGTCTGGCTAAGCAATAGTCTCTCCACCAAGTCTTGGCTGTGCTAGATAACCGAAAAGTAGCAAAGTCAACTCCATTAGACTCCACTATACCCATGTTCCGAAGAACCTCATGACAGTTGTCCAAATAATCCTTTGGATCCTCTGCCGGTGCACTAGTAAAAGTAGTAGTGAATAACTTGGTGAACCGATCTAGTCTCCATAGAGCATCTGTTGATATAGCTGCACCCTCGGCTGCCGATGCCACAATACTCGACTGAGCTACTCCGATTGTCTGAGGTGCTGGAGTCTAAAACTGAGTGGCAACCTGCTATGGGGTATGAATAACGGGAGTATGGGTCCCCTCCCCCATCCTGAGATCCAGCTGGTGCAGTAGGAAGAAGACCGGCCTGAGCCACACTCTCCATAAGTCCCACCAAGCGGACTAGAGCGTCCTGAAGCACTGGGGTAGCAATGAACCCCTCTGGGACCTGAGCTGGTCCAACTGGGACTGCCTGAGAAGGAACCTCACCGGCATAGTCTACCTGTGGGTCCTCAATTGGAGCTGCTGTTCTAGCTCTACCTCGGCCTCTAGCACGGCCTCGGCCCCTCGTAGGAGCTGCGATAGGAGGATCGGGCTGCTGATCGGTCGATGAGGAAGCACGCATTCTCGCCATCTGCGAGAGAGTAATTAGAGACTCAATTAGTATTTAGAATTCAATTGGCACGATAGAGATGAAGAAATGTGGAGTTATCCTAACTTTGCAGCCTCTGGGGGATAAATACAAACGTCTTTGTACTGATCCCTCAGACTCTATCAAGTTTGTCCATGAGTTGTGAGACCTAAGAAACCTAGTGCTCTGATACCAACTTGTCACGACCCGAAATCCCACCATTGGGCCATGACTGCGTCTAACGTTAAACCCGCTAGACAAGCCAACGTATGCAATTTCATTAACGTACTAACATTAAAAATACAGAATTAAGTAAAGCATCTTATATTCTTTTTTTCAAAATGCGGAAGCAGATAACTTCTGAAAATAACTTAAAACACCAATAACACGATTCGTTTACAATATCCCAGCACCTGGAGTCACTAACTCACGAACTGACTAAGAGGTTACTAAATACACAGTCTGAAGAAATAACACAAAAACTGCCTTAGAACTAAGGAAAACAAGACAGGATAGAAGAAGGGGATAGAAGAGACGCCAAGGCCCACGAACGTCTGCGGGTCTACCTTGTAATCTCTGAAGTGGACTGAAGGATGCTCCCTCAATCAGTGTCCACCGGGTCCGACCGCGGGATCTGCACAACATAGAGAAGTGCAGGTGTAGCATCAGTACAACCGACCCCATGTAATGAGCAAGTGCCGAGCCTAACCCCGGCCAAAGTAGTGGCGAGGCTAGACACGACGACGATAATCTACCTGTACAGTTCTACCAAAAATATAGCAAGGAAGTGACAGATATTCAACAGATAAGCAAGGGATACGGGAACAAGTAAGGGGCGCAACAAGTAAATAGCAAAATGAGATGTTAAACACAATAAATAAAGGGATAAATGAATGGCACGGCATCACCCTTCGTGCTTTACTCTCTTCCTCACTATGCAATAGGTAAATATATATGAAATGATTATAGTAATAAATTAAATGAATGGCACGGCATCACCCTTCGTGCTTTACTCTCGTCCTCACTATGCAACATGTAAATATATATGAAATGATTGCAATAATAAATAAAATGAATGGCACGGCATCACCCTTCGTGCTTTACTCTCTTCCTCACATTACAATAAATAAATAATAAATTATATGAATGAATGGCACGGCATCACCCTTCTTTCTTTACTCACTTCCTCACCCAAGTAATACCAACAACAAATAACAAACTTGGCAAGGAAATCAATTACTGAAATTCAATTCACAACCACCCGACACGGGGAATAACAACCACAGTCAAACACATTTTCCTGGCAAGGGTCTCAGCTATAACCAATTCCTTACGATTACATAACTTCCCAAAAGAACTACTTCATAACACGATAATCCTTAAGGCAATAACAAGAAATTTAAGCAAAACGGAATCACGGGCATACTTTGACACACAATGCATAGGTACTCGTCACCTTACCTATGCATTGAACATGATGAACACGTAACACATAGTGCACAATACCTATTCCCTCACCAAAGTTAGGCTAGACACTTACCTCGGTCCAAAATATAGCAATCAACCCTCTAACACCGCCTTTCCTTTAGAATTCAACTCCGGATTGGTATTATCTAGACATAATTAACTCAAGTATATCAATAATGACTCAATAAATCAATTCCATAGCCTAATTACCCATTTCCAAGCATTCTTCCNTTAACTCTACCCAAAACCCTTAATTTCTACTTTGATTTTAGGATCTTAGGTCTAGATTCTAGTGTTTGATTGATGAAAATAAGAGGAAATGATGTTAAGAACACTTACCTATGGAGCTATGGAGGAAAAGTTTTTCAAAAATCGCTTAGGTGGGTTGGGGAAGAAGAAGAGTTGTGAAAAATGGGAGAAATCCCGAAATGATTCTGTTTTGGGACTTAAAAATCGACTGGGCAAAATTACTCTCCACGTTCGTGGGCCCCGAGCCGCGTTCGAGGAAGTTTAGGAGCTTTGGCCTATGTGTTCGCGATTGAGGGGTCGCGTTCACATAGGGTAAAGGACCCCCAGCCCTCCCCTAGACACTGACCCTGTGCGTTCGTGCTCTATGTGATGCGTTCGCATAGGGTCCTAACCTTGAGCCTCCGTGTTCGCACCTTAGAGGGTGCGTTCGCATAGCCTAAGTCACCCCTACCCTCTGCGTTCGCACCACACTGGGTGCGTTCGCATAACACAATTTACCCAGCTCCCCCAGACCCCACTTTTACTTTATGCGTTCGCATCCTCTTGGGTGTGTTCGCATAGAGTAAATACCTGGACACCAGCAAATTGAAGAAAAACTAGATTTTTCATGCATTTTACACCCCGTTAACTACCCGAAACTCACCCGAGCCTTCGGGCCTCAAAACCAAAAATGCACACGACTCCCAAATCATCCTATGGACTTATTCATGTATTTAAATTGCCAAAATATCATCAAAATCAAGGAATTAAACTCCAAAATTCATAGAAATTCCTTAAAAACCTCATAAAGCTTAATTATTCCGATTTTGATCTGAAACACGTCGTTTCAAGTCCGTTTTACACTAAATTTCACAGATAAGTCACATAACATATATTAAACCTGTTCCGAGCTACGGAACCATAATACTGACCCGGTAACACGGTTTTCACATCAATTATACTTTTCAAAAACCTTTATTATTTTCAGAAAATAATATTTTTTTTAAAAATTTATTTCTTGGGCTCGGGACCTCGGAATTTGATTCCGGGCGTAAGCCGGAGTCCCATATTTTCCTACGGACCCTCCGGGACCGTCAAATCACGGGTCCGGGTCCGGGTCCGTTTACCAAAAATGTTGACCAAAGTCAACTCTATTCCCTTAATTATTAAAAAATTCCATTTTCATCAAGTTTTCACATAAAAGCTTCCCGGCAACACGCCCGGGTTGCGCACGCATATTGAGGTGAGATTAACGAAGGCTTTCGGGGCCTTGGAACACAGATTTAGCCAAATATACACAAGATGACCTTTTGGGTTATCACACCCGTCTCGGGACCTGACCAAAACTACAAAATATGAGCACCCATTCGATAAAGAGTCGAACCATACAAGAATTACGCAAATTCGATCTCAAATCGCCTTTCAAAATCCAACTTTAGTCTAGGAAGTTTTCAAAATTTTCCCTCAAATTTTCAACTCAAATACCTAATTAAATGATGAAAATAGTAATAGATTCATGAAACATAGTCCAATTCGGGTTAGAATCACTTACCCCAACAATTTCCTTGAAGAATCCTCGAAAAATCGCCTCACACCGAGCTCTCTAGGTCCAAATTATAAAATATGAGATAGAACCCTCGTTTTGAAATCTTATTCTGATGCCCCGCGATTTCTTCTTCGCGAACGCGGAAAGTGCCTCGAAATCGCGAAGCACAAATTAAGTTGCTGCTAAAATTCCTTCTATGCGAATGCGAGAACCCACTTACGAACGTGATGGCCGAATGATCCCAAGATTCACGAACGCGTACACCAAACGTGTGAGGTCCCCATCTTGCCTCTCTTCTTCACGAACGCGGCTCCCTGCCCGCGATCGCAGTGCACAAACAACCTGAACCTTCCCGAACGCGTGACCTTCTTCGCAAACGCTAAGGGTAAATTTCCAGCAATCCTTGAAGACTCTACGCAAATGGGGAAAACCTGCTCGGACACGTAAAAAGGAAACTAGACCTGTAGAAAACCAGTAGCTTCAACAATCCTTAAGGTTCTGAAATGCGCCGAAAGTGATCAGAATTACACCCGAGGCCCCCAAGACCTCGACCAATAATACCAATAGGTCCTAAACATCATACGGATATGCTAAAAGCGTCTAATCACATCAAACAACACTAGACCACAAATCGCGCATTGATTAAAGCATAATGAACTTATAAACTTCCAAATTCCAAAACTAATGTTGATTCATAACAAAACAAATCCGATTGACTTCAAATTTTGCACACAAGTCATAAATGTCATGACGGGCGTATTAAAACTTTCGTAATCGAAATTTGAACCCGATATTAATAAAGTCAACTCCCGGTCAAACTTTTCAACCTTCAACTTACCAACTTTCACCAATTCACGTCGAAACAACCTACAAACCTCCAAATCAACATTCGAACACGCTTTTAAGTCCAAAATCATCATACAAATCTATTAAAACCAATAAAACTCCATTCTGAAGTCGTCTACACAAAAATCAAACTACGATCAACTCTAACAACTTAAGACTCCAACTTAGGGACTATGTGTCTCATTTCACTCTGAAACTCACCTGAAACAAAATCAAACTGTCACGCCCCGAACCTGGGCCTGGACGTAACACGACACTCAGTGCTTGACTACATGTGACCAAGCGAACCAACTGGATGGCTGAATCAACATGTGATATCATAACATATTGAATGCGGAAGATAAACTAACACATGGTGATATACTGAAAGTCTAGATGATATAAACCAAAGTGCGGAAATACTAATACAATTCTGAAACATATTTATAGCCAACATGGCTTAATATGAAAAGCCTGCGACTCTGTCTAACTGTTACTCTAGTCTATGAAGCCCCTAATGAAGTACTGAAAACACTAACTGTCCAAAAATACTGAAGACTATAAGGTAATGATACTTCCCCGAACGAACTGAGGATCACCAAATAGCTGGTACGAGAATCCTAGCGCTCTGAATCGTCAACCTGTAAATCATTACCTGCATCGTGAGATGCAGGCCCCGGGAAAAAGGGACGTCAGTACATTTGAATTGCGCTGGTATGTAAAGCAACTGAAAGAAAGAATCATAAATGTTGAAACTGAAACTAAGCTGATAAATGAAATGATAACTAATAACTGATACTGATAGTTGATAATTGATATTGATAGCTGATAACTGATAAATAAACTGAACAAAGGAAGTAGGGATATGAATATTCCCTTTTCTGAATGATCAACAACCTTTTTATCTGAATATTAAACTGTGTCCTTAGGCCCAATATATATATATGCACAAACTGCGGCCTCGGGACCAAGTATACGTATACATAACTGCGACCTCAGGTCCAAAAATGCATAAAGCATAAACTGCGGCCTCAGGCCCAATTATGCATAAAGCATATAAACTACAGCCTCAGGACCATACACAGGTGTTCAACATTCAGGAACTGAGAATCATACTGAAATACATGATACTGAAATACATGATGCTGAAATACTAAACTATACTGAGTCATATGATACTTGAATATTGAATAGATCTAGATTGAGACATGTATTCATGAACTAATTATGAAAATTGAAACTTCAACTGTTTATGACATGCTGAGTAAGCTATACTGAGACTCAGGAACATCAAACCCAAGTCTATATTGAATACGAACTAAGCTCACAACGTTCATAATGAAAGTCATGAACGATTTATGAAGCTAGAGGATAGAAGTTCTGCAACCATTCAAGGAACTAGGCTTAACTATATTTCTGAGGCAATTGGTAACGTGGTAAAAGAAACATAGGGTAGGGAGAATCATTAACATTCCCAAGAATAGAGAGTTAGCCTCACATACCTTAATTTCCTGCTCCTGGGCTTAATACAACATTCGTCAACCCTTTCAACTTTAATCTATATCAATACAAGTCAAAGGGATTCCATATTAGCAAAAATGCTCATGTTTTGGTCACTTAGGCATTTTATCAAACACTTGGTGGCATAAAGCTTCATAGCCCTTATTAATGGTGTTTCTACACCCAATAACCCATCCTCTTACTCCTAGATAAATTCTAATGTCTCAAATGGCTATAATCAATACCATTCTTTATCACATATAAGGTAAACAACACTCTTAACCAATAATCAACAATCAACAACTCAAACCTATAACCGTTCATGCTTTTCTATCAAACTCATCAACACATAACTCATGAACTAGAGTATACAATCATTATCCAATTTTAGAATCAATTAGAGGGTGAAGACATTACCTTCTGAAGTTCAATCCCCTTGAATTCGAGTTCTAAGGTTCCTTCTCTCAACAATGATGTCCCAATCGAATATCTAATGATATGGAGGGTTTATCCATGTTAGTAAGATGTTGGGGAATTGAAATAAACTTAGAATCACCATTAGAACTTACCTTGGATGATGGAGG
>ML285682.1:48440-61579 GCA_005239495.1 Nicotiana undulata
AAAAAAGACACAAAAAAAAGAGGGAAGGGGGGGGTCTGTTTTTTTTAAAAACAATGAGGGGTATAAAGGGGGGGGGGGGGGGGGGGGGGGGGGGACAAAATAGGGAAAATTAACGACTTCCCAGGTCGGCCACCGCATCCCATAAGTCCTGATGTGGTCCCGACCGCGGCAAGCTGCTGGAGCACTGACTCACCACCGCGGTCGCGGTGGAACGCGGCCGAACGCGACGGTTGTGCAGTGTTTTGTAAAACGGGCATAACATTTTGCACAGAGCTCCGTTTGGGCTCCACAATATATCTTTGGAAAGCTATTTCAAAGGCCTGCAACTTTCATGCTTTTAGTTTTTCCAAATTCCTTACACATTTTCATAAACAATGCTGAAAGACGGACCTTCTACAAACTTAGTCGATTTGTCGAATCTTATGCACCTCACTTTCCATCTTGATTTTGAAACAACTATTTTCACCCATAATCATCCCAATTGGACTTCATATGTACAAAATATAACCTTACTACTCCTTTAATACATTCATATCTAAGCCAAATTTATGGGGTGTTACACAAACACCCCGACAACTCACGTAATTAGAATATAACATAGATGAGGTAATAAATAGGGGATCGGGGCTAAAATACTCAAAACCGCCAGTCGGGTCGTTACAATACTATTCTATGCTAATTTTAAAGAATTGTATCATTCAAGATCAGGCTTGCTTTTCTCTTTAAATTCAATCGCTAATCTTATTTTTGTTCTTATTTATTTATCATTTTTTGATCAAATTGATTTGTTTGTCTATAATCACGTTACAAATTCAACTGTATCGCTTTACGGGTAAACATTCACAATAATAAAAATAATAAAATTCCATAAAACAAGTACGACTAATAAGTGATAAAAAAATTAATTGAATTTCTTTAGTTTGTATTGATTTTGATTTGATTTTAGTTTAGCTTGGAATTTATTTGAGTTGCTATCTAATGGACACTTATGGGCAAGTAAAAACCTGAGTCTAAACCTAATATATTATTATGTTAAAAGACATGAAATGGAAAAAGTTTAAGAAATAGTAAATTACATTACTGTATACGGGTAGAACCGGTCTCATAGTACATCCGGTCTCCGACATGAAAAGTCAACCTCAAGATATGGCAATAGGGGAGCTTAGATCGAGGTAAAGATCTCATTAATTTGGAGTCTGTACCATAACGCCCGCCCTCGAGGATGTCGGGGTCGTGATTCGGGATCGGTCTCTAGCCTCGATTAACTTTGAAGAACGTTTTCAGGTAGTCAAGCTCGGCCAACAGAAGGTCGCGATATCTGTGACCGACCAAATATCACAGCGGAGAACTTGGCACATATCGATAAGAGATCGACAATCACTTAATTAGAGGATTTTTACCTTTTATAGAGTTGTACCTAATGTAGGACTCTCTTACTATATATATAAAGGGGGTCCGATTACTTGTAAAACACATTGTAACACGCATTCTAAAGCAATACATTATTATTCTCTTTAAGCTCTTTTTTTCTGTGTCTTGATATCGATCGAAGTACATTCAGCTCGAGGTCCAATTCGTGTGCTTTGCACTCACTTTATCATTATTTATCTTAATTGCAATCTAATTTATCGTTTTGTGTCAAGTTAATTCATGTATCTTTAAAACCATTTACAAATTCAATTGTTATCCAAGTTTGAGGGTAAATAGTTTGGCGCCCACCGTGGAGCTAAGGATAATAGTGGTTATTTGATACAAATCTCCATAACACACACTACTTTACACTTGTTCTTTGAAGTGTCTCTAATTTCAGGTTAAAATTCGAAATGTCAAACTCTCAATCAGCACCCTCTACATGTTGACAATGAGTCTGGTCATCACCGTGAAAACAACAACATAGCGCCCGATGATGAGGTACCGCCCATTGATCCCATCGGAATTCCGGTCGCAGACCCAATTGATGCTAACTCATATGTGGCTATCAACACAAACCTGCCTACCGACCCCGAGAATAACGTGCGTGGTGGAACTCGATCAGCAGCTCAAAATACACAAAAGATTTGAGGAAATGGGATCGGTCTACAGGTGATCTTCAAAATGTTGCAGGCTCAACAGGCGGCGATAGCTCAGTTACAGAAACAAAGCCGTGCACCGAGAAGAATTGAACCCGATCCATCCCGGGAAGTCACCCGCAAGGATGAGCCAGTTGTAGAGAGGTCGAATGAAAATGAATCAGGGAATAACCCCTAGATCATAAAGATGCTTGAGGAACTGACCAAACAAGTATAATTAGGGGAGAACAAAAATCGAAGCTAATGTAGAAACCTACAATTCCAGGGTCGACCAAATCCCAAGAGCACCACCGATAATGAAAGGCCTGGATTCCAAGAAGTTCATGCAAAGACATTTTCCTCTGATTGCATCTCCAAAGCCAGTCCCTAAGAAGTTCCTCTTGCCCGAGATTCCTAAGTACAAGGGAACGACCGACCCAAAAGAGCATGTAACCTCCTACACCTATGCCATCAAAGGGAACTACTTGGAGGATGATGAGATCGAGTCTGACTTGTTAAAGAAGTTCAGAGAGAACCTATCAAAGGGAGCCATGATATGGAACCATAACCTACCTCCTAATTCTATTGACTCGTTTGCTATGCTTGCAGATTCCTTCGTAAAAGCACACACATGCGGGGCTATCAAGGTCGATACTAGGAAGTCATACCTCTTCAAAGTAAAGTAGAGGGATAATGAAATGCTTCGAGAGTTTGTATCCCGATTTCAAATGGAGAGAATGGACTTACCCCCGGTTGCGGATGATTAGGTCGTTCAAGCTTTCACCCAGGGACTCAATGTTCGAAGCTCGATGTCTTCACAGCAGTTGAAACAAAACTTGATAGAATATTCGGCCATTACCTGGGCTGACGTGCATAATCGGTATCAATCGAAAATCAGAGTCGAAGATGATCAACTCGGAACCCCTACGGGGTCTATTTATCCCGTCAAAGGCATCAATACAGCCAAGAGAGACATTGATCGTGAATCGAGATTAAGTAGGGATCATTATCAACCATACAATATGGATCGAAGAGGTAACGAATCCGGGAGAAATCCCATAAGAAGTGAAAGGAGAAGTGATCGAGGTCAAAGTAATCAGGGACTCATGGGCAAGAACAGTGGCCTAAGGAAGCATCGAGTTTATCAGAATACAACTTTAACGTCGATGCTTCCACCATTGTATCAACTATCATACGCATCAAGGACACCAAATGGCCTCGACATCTACAATTCGATCCAACCAAAAGGGATCCTAACCAGGTGTGTAAATATCACGGCACTCACGACCATAGAACGAAGGATTGCGACAGTTGAGAGAGGAAGAAGCACGGCTATTCAATAACGGGCATCTTCGAGAATTCCTGAGCGACCGAGCCAAGAATCATTTCAGGAATAGGGATTCTAACAAAAAACCGAACAAGAAGAACCTCAACACGTCATTAACATGATCATCGATGGGGTCGATGTCCCTCAGGGGCCGATGTTGAAGTGAACCAAAGTATCCATCATGAGGGAAAAACAGACTCGATATTACATACCGGAAGGAATCCTATCTTTCAACGACAAGCATGAGGAAGGGTCGTGCAAGACCACAATGATGCACTATCTGTACTCATAAATAAATCTGGATTAAGCATGTGTTAATTGATCCAGGTAGCTCGGCCAACATCATCCAATCGAGGGTCGTGGAGTAGCTCAATGCACAAGATCAAATCGTGTCTGTAGTCCGAATTCTAAACGGATTCAACAAGGCATGTGACACCACTAAGGGGGAGATAACATTACCGATGAATACTGTCGGGACCATCCAAGAACCTATGTTTTATGTGATCCAATGAGACAAGAGGTACAAAGCTTTGTTATGGGAGGCATGGATCCACAACATGAGGGCAGTTCCCTCGACTCTGCACCAAGTGTTAAAATTCCCAACACCATGTGGGATTAAAGCAATCTACGGAGAATAGCCAGCCGCAAAGGAGAAGTTTGCGGTCGAAGAGGCGATTCCAATATCCGCACTTACAACGACAAAGAGGCCAAGTTTGATCACAAAGCAAGAAGCTAAATAGAAATTACCGACACTAGCACCGACCCAACCGGAGAAATATGGGACTGATAAAGACGATGATTACGGGTTCCCAGATCTTTTATAGCCCTGATGATTCTAACGCCACTAAATCAACGGTTGAGGAGCTGGAATATGTCATATTGATCGAGCATCTGCCCGACAGGAAGGTATACATGGGCACAAGGTTAAGTCCCGAGCTCAGGAAAAAACTCATTCAGTTTCTTATAGCTAACATAGATTGTTTCGCTTGGTCCCACATTGATATGATAGGGATCCTGAAATAACCAATCACAAGCTAAGCCTGGACTCGAAGTTCCATCTGGTCAAGCAGAAGAGGGGACCCCAGTCCGAGGTCAAACATGCTTTCATCAAGGATGGGGTATCTAAACTCCTTAAAATAGGGTCCGTTCGGGAGGTTAAATACCCGGATTGGTTAGCGAAGTTCCTAAAAAGGGAATAAATTAAGAATGTGTGTAGACTTTAAGGATTTGAATAAGGCATGTCCCAAGGACTCCTTCCCTTTCCCTAACATCGATCGCATGATCGATGCCACGGCCGGCCACGAGATCCTCAGTTTTCTCGATGCCTCCTCCGGGTACAACCAAATACGGATAAACCTGGGCGATCAAGAAAAAACCTCCTTCATCACTAAATACGACACATGTTGCTATAACGTGATGTCATTCGGATTAAAAAATGCCAGCGCCACTTATCGACGCCTAGTAAATCGGATATTCAAGGAAAAAATAGGAAAATCAATAGAGGTTTAAATTGACAATATGTTGGTTAAGTCCCTGCGAGTAGAGGACCATTTTCTAGAAACCTTCAGCATATTGAACAAATACAATATGAAGCTAAACCAGGAGAAATGTGCATTTGGATTTGGAGCATGTAAATTCATCAAATTTATGGTATCCAACCGGGGAATCAAGATCAACCCTGACAAGATCAAAGCAACGAAGATATCACAGTTGTGGACAATGTAAAAGTCATTCAAAGATTAACCGGGCGCATAGCCTCCCTGGGGAGATTCATCTCAAGGTCCTCCGATAAGAGCCACCGTTTCTTCTCACTATTGAAGAAGAAGAATAATTTCTCATAGACCCCGGAGTGCCAACGAGCCTTGGAGGAACTCAAGCGGTATTTATCAAGCCCGTTGCTGCTTCACATGCCGAAGATAGAAGGACAACTATACCTATAGTTGGTAGTATCGGACATAGCGGTAAGTCGAGTCCTGGTCCGGGAAGAGCAAGGTATGCAATTTCCAATTTACTATGTTAGCAGGACTCTAGATGAGGCCGAATCTAGGTACCCTCACCTATCTTAGGATCAAAACAGTGAGGTCGATGCCCTTGCTAACTTAGAATCACCGCTCAAGACAAGGATTTCAACTCGGGGCAATCGTACAATTTAGGAGATTGATAGTGGAAGAAGGATATGCCGAGATTAACTCAATGAGCCTAACTTGGGACTGGAAAAACAAATATATAGAATTTCGGAAGACCAAAAAACTACCCTCGGATACGAAAACAATTGAGGGACCTGTGTATGAAGGCAGCTTGGTTTACTTTGTCCGAAGACGGAACCCTATTAAGAAAAACATTTGATGGCTCGCTCGTGATATGTCTAGGATCGGGAGGCACAGAGTACGTTCTGAGGAAAATCCACGAATGTACTTATGGAAATCATTCAGGCGCCGAATCATTGTTTCGAAAAGTAACTAGAACCAACTACTACTGGATCGATATGGAAAAATACGTGAAAGAGTTCATATGAAAATGTGATGAATGCCAAAGACATGCTTCGATGATTCATCAACCGGGGGAGCTACTACATTCGGTTTTGTCACCATGGTCGTTCATGAAGTGGGTAATGGACATCGTTATCCCCTTTCCATGGACACCCGTTAAGGCTCAATTTATATTATTTATGACTGACTATTTTTCTGAGTGAGTGGAAGCCCAGGCATACAAGAAGGTCATTGAGAAAGAGGTCATTGACTTCATTTGGGACAACATCGTATGCTAGTTCGGAATGCCAGTCGAGATCGTGTGCGACAACGGAAAACAATTCATCGGTAGCAAAGTAAGCAAGTTTCTCGAAGACCACAAGATCAAAAGGATCCTATCAATGCCCTATCACCCTAGTGGGAATGGAAAATCAAAATCGACCAACAAAACCATACTCCAGAACCTCAAAAAGAGGTTAACTGACGCTAAAGTAAAATGGAAGGAAATCCTACCCGAAGTCTTATGGGTATACCGTACAACCTCGAAGTCTAGTACCGGGGCCACCCCGTTCTCACTAGTTTATAGCGTTGAAGCTCTAATATTGGTTGAAGTCGGAGAACCAAGTCTCTCGTTCCAATATGCAACCAAGAAATCAAACGACAAAACCATGAATACAAGCCTGAATCTATTAGATGAAAGGCGCGAAGCCGCCCTTGTCCGGATGGCCGCCCAAATACAGCGGATCGAGAGATATTACAATCGAAGGTCCAACCTTCAACACTTCAATATTGAGGACTTGTTATTAAGTAAGGTTACACTAAATAGCCGAAACCCGAACGAAGCGAAGCTAGGGCCGAACTATAAGATTTGTATCAAATTATCGAGATCATCGGAAAGGGGTCCTACAAACCCGGAGCAATGAACGACGATCAGCTACTGAACAACTGGAACTTGAAATAATATTACTGTTGAGGTAAGGCCCCATTCATATGAACTAACACTTGCATGTAACAAACAAGGAACGATACAATTTTTAGGCCTGAAAGCACGTGTTGCACTCTTTTTCCCTTGAACCGGTTTTGTCCCAAATAGGGTTTTCGGCAAGGTTTTTAGTAAGGCAGCAGTAAATCAATCTAACATAGAATTGAAGGCCGGTTACGAACCGGTATCGAAGATCACGACAATAGTATTCGAGGCCTCTCTATGATCAGCCCTGAACACTAGGGGGCATTACTCTCGGATAACGACTTTAGCAAGGAAAGAAACTTTATGATTGAACAGTCTTGGCTTGATCGATAGGGTTTACTGTAAGGGCCAAACACTCAAATGAAACGTGCCCGCATAGACTTCTCAAGCCCTGGCACAATACTTGTACACATGTGTAACTATTACGCACAAGAATAAAAAGAAGTCTCTACCTTGCGGATAAATATCTTGTCCCTTAAAAATTTTCTCTTTTTTCTTTCCTCTTAAGGAATTTCCTACATTCAATACCCTAAAGGTATCAAGCCCAAGGGCCGCTTTTATCCGGGTTCAAACGATCACTCCCAATCGGGGACTGCCGTCCGAAAACAAACTCGGATGGCTCGGGCTAAGGGAGCCCGGTGGCACAATACCTATTAGGAAATGCCCAAACCTTAAAGGCTACGGCCATCCCTATTTGGGGACTGTTATCTTAGGCAAGCCCGGATAAGTCGAGGTGACAAGCCCACTGGTAACACCCAAACTAAAAAGGCGACAGCCATATTAAAATGTCTCGGAGACGTCTGTGACCCGTAATAAAAAAAAAGGCCTTGAAAAATTTCTAAACCAATTCTAAAGGCTACCCTCGGCAAACTATAATCTAAAAAATTATAAGTAGTTTGGGAAAAAGTTTTGGTCATACCGAACCCCCACGATTACTTAGACAAAATAATGTCACAGGCAAGGCCTACTCGAACCTCAGAACATGACCTAACTAGTTCATGCGAAGGCATTTCGATCTTTGCAAACATAAAGAATAAATCAAAGGAAAACAAAACTCAAAAATCGTCGAAGGGAAAAGGAAGCCTTGTATTATATATACATAAAGTCTTACAAAGGCCAAACGGCCTTGACAAAAAGTACACAAGTACCAACAAAAAAAAAGCAAAAACATCTACAAAGGCGTCTAAATATCCTGGTCTTCTCCACCCTGGAACCCTCAGAGTCTTCTTCTTCTTACTTGGGGTAAGCCAACTTCTTGGCCTCGGCCTCGAGCACCTTAGCGGTTTCGATCTCGGCCCACATATCAAAACCCTGAGCATGAATCTCCTCAATAGATCAGCTCTATACTGGGACACCATCATGTCGGCATCAGCTTTGGTTACTTCAGCCTCCGACTTGGCCGCTTTAAGCTCCTTGGCGAGGGCCTTCCAATCTGCAACAACCGAGACAAGTTGAGATTGGATCTCCTCGGCTCTTTGGGACTGTGCCTCAGCCTTCTCCCTCATCATTCGAAATTGAGACTCTGCCAAAGCCAATGGCGCCCAGGCAGTTTCCTTTTCCAAGGACAAGCGGTCCACTTTGCTTTTCCATTCTTCGGACTCGACCTTTATCACGCCCATCTATTCCCGAAGCAGGTCGATCCGGTCAAGCTTCTATTGGATATGCGGGTTCGGACCGTTAGTCACTAAGTCTAGTTCATTGTCACTAACCTCAAAGACTTTTACCTTTTCCACCAGGTCGGCATGTTCTTTCTGAGCCGCGTCCAACTTGGCCTGAAGATTCTTAGCCTTTTCCTCGCATTGCTCACTGAGAAGTTTGTACATATATTTCTTCTAAGTAAGCTCTTTGGCTTCGTCCTCAAGGAGACTCAGCTCTTCTCGGTATCGGAGGAAGGTCTCGTGGTGAAACATCGAGGCTTGCGAATACAAGGAGAAATATTAAGATCATTAAATAACCAAAGCTGGATAATGAAAAGGTTTGGTAACACCGTACCCAATTCAGCGTCTATTGTGCTTTGTTGAACAAGAATGGAGATTCCACCTCATTCATCTTTTCCTTTTTCATCATTCACCAGGCACTGGAGGTAACTAGTTACCCCAACAGGTGGGGAAAGGCCCGGGCGTCCTCCGGAATAAATATAATGATCGACTGCTTCCAGCTGGGATCACCACTCGGGGCATAGAACTAGTTGACCAGTCTCGGGATCGAACTAGACCCACCTACCCCTGAGGGCGGACTTTTCCTTGGTACTTCTAAGTCACCCAATCTAGTAACATCCTCTATGGCAGTAGATTTCACGCTATCAAAAAAACATTTGAGGGGATTGTTCGCTCTTTGGACCCCCTCATTTGACCGCTCATTCATCACTTGAGCTTCACCTAAAATCAAGTTCGTGAACGAAGATGATCACGTTATATCGATGAAATCGGGTGGAGCAAAATCGGCGTCTTGAGGGTTCTCGACCCTTACTATTGCATCGACCTCTTGAGTTTGGGAGGGATTGGCCTCTATCGTCCTCCCTTCGGTTGATGCCCGTTCTTCAGGGACTGATGGCTCCTGAGCTACTTTAATTTCATACTCCTCGAACTCGTCCCTGAGCCGGTAGAGGGAGTCCGAGTCAAGTATTCGGGAGCTGGAGGTTTCTTTTGTCTTGCGGACCAGCCTCCTCCATGATATCTTTTCTCTGAGCTCGGGGAGCTCGGAGCCCTCCTCCTCTTCTTCTCTCTGATCTGACTCGGAGCAAGAGACTCGATGGGCAAGTCCTCCTCACAAACCAAAGGCCTAAGCTTGACATCCTTAGGCAAACCTTAGAAAGAAAACAAAGGTAGTAAGAACTTGATAGTAAAAAGAGAGGCCTAACACAACCTGGTCGAAAAAGTGATCTTACCATGGGAACGGGCCTCCCAACGGCCCTTAAAGAGTTCGCGCCACGACCACTCGGAGTAGGAAATCTGGGAAGCAATACCCTCGACCCAGTCCTTGAGTGGGGGGACAACACTTAGAACCCGGGCAACGGCTGCACCGCCACAAACATCCATTAGAAAAAGAAAAGTAAACATAAAATCAACATTCAAAGGAAAGCTCCACTTACGTTTTGTATTCCACTTCTCAGGGTGCATTTTGCCAGAATCTGGTCCGTAATCCTCACTCGGATAAAATGGCCATGTCAGCCTCGGTCCCAGTCCTCATTGATACTAGAGAATGGGGCTTTGCTGGCCCGACGCACAAGATTTATCAGCCCCCCTCGGAATAGTCGGGGACTGTACAGCCGAATAAGGTGATCCATAGTGAACCGACAAACATCAATTTTGCTCACGAAGAACCAGAGGAGGATTACGATCCTCCACAGTGAATGATGGATCTGGCCGAGGCAAATCTCGTACCTCTTGCGAAAATCTATGATGATCGGGTCCGTCGATACCAATGTGAAGGGGTAAATGTAAACACTCGAGTATCCCTCGACATGGGTGGTGATAGCTTCCTTGGGGTCAGGGACCACTACCATTTTGTTGGCCCAGTTGCAATCTATCCTAACCATAGGGATGATCTCCTCGGTAATCGAACAGATATATCTCGAGAAGTCTTCACATCGACTCGGTACGGAGGAAATTTTCTCAATTTTGAAATCATTATTTATCGTGCAACTCCCGGGGACGAACATTTTCAATTGAGGTTTGGCCACCGGTTCATCAGTTGCTACACTTGGAGCAATAGCCTCGGCCTTAGTGGCCGACCGCGAAGTAGAAGAGTTCTCTTTCGGGGGGACAGTTTTGGAAATCGTTGCCATTTTCTTCTAGAAACAAAAAATGGAGGGAAATATAGAAAAGATGAAGAAAGAAGGGAAAATTTAAGAAATGGTCTCGTTACCTTGAGAAGAAGCCGGTGAAAATATTTGCAAAAGACGTTTCGCATTTTTTTCGTTTATGATATGACGTCCTGAAGAAGGAACCAGGAATCTCATGTCGTTTCTCGTTAACTCATTTTTTCGAGAAACAAGGGGGCTATCTGTATACAGTAGAACCGATCTCATAGTACATCCCGGTATCTAACATGATAATCCAAGCTCGAGATATTGTAACAGGGGAACTTAGATCAAGGTAGAGATCTCATCAATTTGGAGTCCGTACCATAACTCCCGCCCTCGAGGATGTCGGGTCGTGATTCAGGATCTATCCCTAGACTCGATTAACTTCGAAGAACATTGTCAAGTAGTCAAGCTCGGCCAACAGAAGGTTGTGATATCTGTGACCGACCAAATATCACGACAGGCGGCACATATCGATAAGAGATCGGCAATCATTTAATTAAATTTTTTTACCTTTTATAACGTTGTACCTAATGTAGGATTCCCCTACTATATAAAGGGGTTCTGATTACTTGTAAAACATATTGTAACACACATTTAAAGCAATACGTTATAATTATCTTTAAGCTCTTATTTTTCCGTATCTTGATATCAATCGAAGTACATTCGGCTCGAGGGTGGCTAACCTTCCAAGGCTGAAATTATCAAATTCGTGTGGTTTGCATTTACTTTATCATTATTTATTTCAATTGCAATCTAATTTATCGTTTTGTGTCAAGTTAATCCACGTATCCTTAAAACCATTTACAAATTCAATTGTTATCCGATTTGAGGGTAAACGATTATCATGCCCCATCCTCGGGAGGCGCGATCGGCGCTCAACCGAGTGAACCCGACTAAGCAAGCCTATTAGACATTTTCTACCCAACTCATTATGATCAAGAAAACAGGTTATTATTAATTATAGAACATGAAGATTTTGTAAGCGTTTCCAAATCGATTCAATTGTTACATCATTGGTAAGTTTTTCAAAATTACATAAACTTTTCAATTTGAAGGAACAAGGGTCCAAAACACAACATAATCCACTGACACTTCCAATACCCATATACAACCCACATAGTGGTTACGGGTCCTCTAAAGATACAAAAGAGAGTCATAACAACGTCGGCAACAAGGCCCCGTCTATACCTCAAAACGTGGCAAACATATAAACAAAATATGTACTACATGACCCCAGGAAGAAATGGGGCTCACCAAGTCTGCTGGGAAGATGATGATGATGCACCACTAGTTGCGGTCAACATTGTCTGCTATGGAACCACCTACATTCATTTGAAGATGTAGCGCCCCCGGCAAAAGGGACGTTAGTACTGTCGAATAGTACTAGTATGTATAACTACACATCATTTCATTGGACAGAACAATAATACAAGAAGAAATAATCACGATCCTATCGGCTAGGTCGTCCCATTGGGGACATTCACCACAATCACAATTCCAGTTTCAATTTCAAATTTCAGTTTCCAGCACAGTACCACCATGTGTGATGCATGGCATCTGATCATGTCCCGATCGTCTAGGCCATCTTAGCCAAGACATTACCATTTTCCATCGATCCTCTCATTTCATATTTCTTTAACATATATCAATTCATCGGCACTAGTGGCCAAAATCGTTATACCATACATATGCTCTTGGTCGTACTTCATAATGCAAGTTTTTTACCACATTTCAAATTATTATCATTTTCAACAAACAAGCCTTTCAGTTCAAAATATTGAGTACACACGAGAGCAATTACATATCATAGGTAAGTAGAGGCCTTCACATACTTTAGCATAACAACCTTTATTCAAACTCGACTGGAAGTCTAGGCATTTTAGCACATATTCGATATCTTTAGCACATCCTCAAATGACAAGATAGCATAATGGGAACATTGAAATACATATTGCATATATATTCTTTCAACACAAGCACATTTGGAATGACAATTTCTACATCAACCAATCTTGGAACTTACACCAATTGCATGGACACCCAGGGAGGGTTCAATTTCTAAGGAAATAGGGTTTTAGCCATACATACCTTGTTGGATATCTTTAGTGATATTAAAACCAACCACTACTCTTACAACTTCAATCTATATCAACATAATTCAATTGGACCAATATTGGTAAAGATTTCCATGTTTTCGGTCATTTTGGCATTTTATCAAACACCTAAAAATATCCTTCGATTACTAAGTGCCTTCTTTAGCACCATTATAATCATCAATGAACTCACATCCATCAAATTTCACTAATTAACTCATTACAAAATATCTACAACACCCAATAATCTAGTTCAAGTATTTATGGCTTCCCATCACCATCTCATAAGTGCTAGTACTTTTTCCTTTCTCATATATTCACTAACAAGCCATGCATGTAGGTTTAAGGGTGAAAGAATTTATTATCTTGTACTGTTGTGCTAGCATACTGTTACCCTATCTCCCCAGCATGTTCTCCCCCTATCTGTC
>ML285685.1:0-24389 GCA_005239495.1 Nicotiana undulata
TCACTAGTTCATGTCTAGTACAACCATTTAACTTAAAATACATCAATACAACCTTAATAACCTACAATAACATAATATACACGCCTCCTACAGTAGCTTCAAGTTGAAATCCAAGTTATATTTAGCTTACAACAACCCTCAATTGCGATACAACACCATAGAAGTGACTTAAGCTAATCCAAGTATTATCTTGTAGTTTATTATCCTAACAACTTAACAAACATACGATCAAGATTAAGCACAATTAGTAGGCTGTTATACTCATCTTAACCAGTAGCAAAAACTTTAAATTTCAGAAAAACACAGCCCACAACTATCCTCAATGACAACACAACCTCAAAGAGGTGTTATTCTTCACTAGAACTAACTTTNATATTTTACAGAACATAAAACACTTAAAACAACATCCCACACGAGCTGGAACCACCCAAAAATCAGCAACAACAAGAAGAACAAGAAACTTACTAGCGCGACGAGATTCCCGACACTTGATGTGTGTTGTTTGCCCTTTGTTTGGGTCTTGGATCATGAGAGAAACTTGAGAGTGTTTTTAGGGTTCTAATGTATGAATATACTGAAAATGAATGACTAAAAACGGGGTTGAGGCATCTTATATATATCCATATGTCTCAAACCGCCTATGTGGGTCCCATAGAGAGCTNACCGCCTATGTGGGTCCCATAGAGAGGTGCTTGACGCAGTCTTGCTAAAACGCGAATATCTCTCTAAATTAGTACTCGTGTGGAAGTATTTCCCCTATCATAGAAGGTGTGAAGCAGGCGGGGTCTTTAAAGAAAAAAAGCAAATACTCCGATGTCGTATAGATGAACGGTTTAATGTGTTGGAAACTAGACTCATAGATATTTAATTTGGTTGGTATATAATCCAATAATTCCAAGTATATTGGAAGAAAATATCAGTTACATTTGACCTAATTTCAGCACATTATGAATGTAACTTGTGAAGACCTTTGCCAACTTTTGTTCCACAACTTGTTTTACTTCAAAACGTAGCACACGAATATCAAATGACAAACATAACTCATAGAATAACCTCCTTATCATGTAATGAACCATAGTCTCACCCTAAAGTACATGTTGTAACATTCCAAACTCGTCGACTTTCGACGAAACTTATTTTCTTCAATTGGTTTAGCTTCTAAGCTTTCCAATCCTATTGGTACTTGTTATTCAAGATCTTAAATATTTTTAACCTCCAAGGTAACATTATTAACTTACTATATATTCTTCCAAATATAATCTTATTTCTGAGCTTACATCAATTGACTTACGATGTACTCTCACGTACGAAAACATAGGGTGTAACAGAACTGTTGTCGGTGATGATTGATTCTAGAACTCCGAACCGACAAACAATATCGCGGACAAAGTCTTCCACGACTTTCTTAGTCACTGCTTTGTAGGATGCTGCTTCGACCTATTTAGTGAAATAATTAATTGTTACCAAGATGAACCTGTGTCTGTTGGAGGCAGTAGGCTCGATCGGTCTAATAACGTCCATTCCACAGGTGGAGAACGGCCAAGGTGAGCTTGTTGCATTGAGCTCATTTGGATCTACCTTTATCATATCTGCATGTACCTGACATCGGTAGCATTTTCGTACATATTGGATGCAGTCCGTTTCCATGGTCATCAAGAAATAACCGGCTCTGAGTATCTTCTTAGCCAAGACAAAACCGCTCATATGTGGGCTGCAGGTCCCATCATGTATATCTTTGAGTACTTGGAGGCTTCCATTGCATCCACACATCTCAATAATCCCAATTCGGGAGTCCTCCTGTACAAGATTCCTCCAATGTGAAAGAAGTTGTTGAACAATCTCCGAAGCGTGTGTTTCTGAGTATGATTTGCAAGATCTGGGTACTCTCCCTTTGATAGATACTCCTTGATATCGTGGAACCATGGTTTTCAGTCTGCTTCCTCTTCAACATGGGCAAAGTAGGCCGGATGGCTATAGATCTTCACTGGAATAGGGTCAATGAAGTTCTTATCTGGATGCTGTATCATGGATGATAGAGTGGCCAATGCATCGGCGAACTCGTTATGAATTCTGGGAACGTGCCGAAATTCCGTCTTCGTGAACCTCTTTCTCAATTCCTGCACGTGGTGCAGATACGATAGTATATTGGAATTCTTGGTAGCCCATTCTCCTTGTACTTGGTGTATTAGCAAGTCTGAGTCACCGATTACTAGTAGTTCCTGAACATTCATGTCAGTGGCCATGTTGAGCCCTAAGATGCAGGCTTCATATTCCGCCATGTTGTTGGTGCACGAAAACCTGAGTTTAGCAGATACTGGATAGTGTTGACCAGTTTTTGATATCAAGACAGCTCCAATGCCGATTCCTTTAAAGTTTGCCGCTTTATCGAGAAACATTCTCCAACCGTCATAGGATTCTGCAATGTCTTCTCCTATGAATGATACTTCTTCGTCGGGAAAATACGTTTTCAGGGGTTCGTATTCTCCATCCGCGGGATTCTCAGCAAGATGGTTTGCCAATGCTTGTCCCTTGACTGCTTTCTAAGTCACATAGACAATGTTGTACTCACTCAGCAGGATTTTCCACTTGGCTAGCTTGCCAGTGGGTATGGGCTTCTGAAAGATGTACTTCAAAGGATCCATCCTTGATATGAGATATGTTGTGTAGGAACAGAAGTAATGCCTTAGCTTCTGTTCTACCCAGGTTAGAGCACAACAGGTACGTTCCAACAAAGAATATCGAGCCTCGTATGGAGTGAAATTCTTACTTAGATAATAAATGGCCTGCTCTTTTTTCCCCTCTCGTCGTGCTGCCCCAGAACACAGCCGAAGGCCCCATCTAATACTACGAGGTAGAGTAGCAAAGGTCTACCTGGCTCAGGTGGTACCAAGACTGGCGGTGTTGACAAGTACTCCTTAATTCTGTAGAAGGCCTTTTGACAATCCTCCGTCCATTTGGTTGCAACATCTTTCTTCAGCATCTTGAAGATTGGTTCACATATGACTGTGGATTGAGCAATGAACCGGATGATGTAGTTAAGGCGGCCTAGGAAACTCATCACATCTTTCTTGTCCTTGACGGTGGTAACTCTTGGATGTCCTTGACCTTTGACGGATCAAATTCTATCCCTCGACGACTGACAATGAACCCGGGCAATTTTCCAGCAGGAACCCCGAATGCACACTTTGTGGGGTTTAATTTCAGATTGTATTTTCGCAACCTATTGAAGAACTTCCTCAGATCTTCTATGTGGTCGGTAGATTTCTTGGACTTGATAATGACATCGTCCACATATACCTCAATCTCTTCGTGTATCATATCGTGGAAGATAGTGGTCATAGCTCTCATATAAGTGGCCCTAGCATTCTTTAGGATGAATGGCATCATCTTATAACAGTAGACTCCCCATGGTGTAATCAAAGCCGTTTTCTCAGCATGTTCCTCATCCATCCAAATCTGATGGTAACCGGCAAAACAATCCACGAACAACTGAAGTTCATGCTTGGCGCAATTGTCAATCAGGATGTGTATGTTTGGCAATGGAAAATCATTCTTCTGACTGGCTTGGTTGAGATCCTGGTAGTCGACACAGTCTCTAAGCTTTCCATCCTTCTTCGGCACTAGCACGATGTTGGCTAACCATGTTGGATACTCAACTACCCTGAGTACCTTGGCGTTGATTTGCTTGGTAACTTCCTCTTTGATTTTCAAACTCATATCAGGCTTGAACTTTCTGAGCTTTTGCTTTACTGGCGGGCACATTGGATTGGTTGGCATTTTGTGAGCCACAATGGATGTGCTCAGACTGGTCATGTCATCATACGACCATGCAAATATGTCTTCATACTCTTTCAAGAATTGTGTGTATTCCTCTTTCTCTGACGACGACAAATGGATGCTGATACGAGTTTCTTTGATGGTCTCTAATTCTCCCAGGTTGACGACCTCAGTCTCGTCTAGATTGGACTTAGGTCTGTTCTTAAAATTCTCGACTTCTTTGATAATTTCATCAGGTATATCATCCTCTTCTTCTGAATCAATGTCCTTTTGTTGCGTTGTCTCGTTGCATGTCACAGTCATTGGTTCATCAAGACAAGTAATAGTAATGCTGTATAGATAAAGTAATGAGAGAAAAAGATAATAATAAATATTGATTCATAAAACATAAAAGTGCTTTTGATAAATTGAGCGAATGTTTAGAACATTGAAGACCCTATTGCAGAAATGAAATGCGGAAAGGAAAGCATTTAACAAATGAAAATAAACAATGCTTGTTCTGCCTTGCTACCCCGGGACTTGTCGGGTCTTGGCTGTTGTGATAGTCCAGTTCTTAAGGGATGATCCTTTGCTCACAGCCTGGATGGAAGGGCCTTCCTCTCCCTCCTCCTAAAAAATGACGCAACAGTCCATATCATCATCTTCTAGGAATAGGTTCTTCAAAGCTGCCAGTGCTTCTTCTTCTTCTGACCCGCACATAACATCGGCCTGCTGAACGGTCTGCTCCAAATGTGGTATCGGCTGTTCCAATGGGTAATAAGGACCGCGCCATGGTGGCGACCAATTCCTGAACTCTTCCCAGGTGTATTTGTATCCCAACCCAAAAGTGGTGCCATGGTGCTTGAGCTGTATTGGCTTGGAGATCCCTTGAAGATTCTTGCCGAGCCCTTTATCAGGCTCGTACCCTCTCCAGTTCATCATGCTTGCTATTTTACTATCCCACCATTTGTCTTTGTCTATTGCGTTGACCCTTTCAATATGGTGGTATGTTTCTCCACCTAGCCTCTTTCTTCCTTCAACCACCGGAATGGTCTGGCGACTATAGATAGGGTTGCTTCTATCCCCATGGATGATCACTTCCTAGTGGTTCCATTCAAATTTCACTGCCTGGTGCGTGTTGATGCCACGGACCCAGGGGCATGTATCCACGACCGTCCTAATAACAGGTTGTAGGACGCCGATAGATCTGTCACCTGAAAATCAACTTCGAAACACGTCGGTCCCATTTGTAGACAAAGGCTGATCTCACCGATGGTGGACCTCTAAGAACCATCGAAAGCTTTCACATTCATCGATCCTTCTCTGATCTCGTATAGTCCCTTGCCCAGTTTCTTGAGCGTTGTCAATGGACAGATGGTTAGAATGGATCCCCCGTCAATCAGAATCCTGGTGATGACGTAGTCCACACATTGCACAGTGATGTGCAGTGCTTTGTTATGACTTTACCCTTCAGGTGGCAGCTCGTCCTCGTGGAAAGTGATCTTATGTCTCTCCAACACTTGACCTACCATATTGGCCATTTCCCCACTAGTGATGTTATTTGGCACATATGTTTCGTTCAACACTTTCATCAAAGCATTCCTGTACGTCTCTAAATTCTGTAGCAATGACAGAATGGATATCTGGGCTGAGGTTTTGTTCAACTGGTCGATGACGGAGTATTCTTTGGCCCGCACCTTCCTCCAAAGATTGTCTAGGCCTGTCTCAATGATGGGTGGCCGGTTGGAAGCCTGTTTGCTGGATTCAGCCAAATGTTCAGGTGTATAGACCCTACCAGTCCTTGTCATTCCCTGTGCAACAGTAGCTTCTTCTATATTTATTTTTCCTTTCCTTATTGCCTCAGCCACATAATCCCAAGGTACAACGTTAGTGTATAAAAGTGGCGTGGTTGACACCGTCACTGTGATTGGTGCAACTACTTTCACTTTGAATGGAACAGGTGCCTTAGCTGGTGGCATAACTTCAACCTCGAACGGCACATGTGCGTCTGCATGTTGTGTCACTTCAATCTCAAGTGGGACTGACGTCGTTACCTCAACACCTCCGGATGGTTGAATCTGTACTATGATGGGATTAAGAGTGACTACTGGCTTCTTTGGGTCGTCACCTTCTATGATCAATCCGATTGACCCCTCTGGGTCCCAATCTTCTTCTATCTCAATCATATTAATGCCTCCACCCTTGTGTCCTGGGAGCGGATTGTTGCGGACATTGGGAGTAGATTCCTTTGCTAGAATGACCTTATTATCAATCATAGATTGTATCTTATCTTTCAGTGAGCGACATTCATCAATTGTGTGTCCCTTCATGCCGGAATTGTATGCACAAACCGTATTTTGATTAACCCATTGAGAGGGATTCGTAGGGGTTACAACAGGTATAGGAGTGACATAACCAACAATTTTCAGTCTTTCATATAACTGGTCAATAGGCTCAGCGATGGCAGTATTTGTTTTAGGAGGTCTGCGATCAAAGTTGGGTCGAGGTCTTGGGAAATTTTGGCGAGCAGGGGGTGATTGGTAGTGAGATGGTTGAGAGTTGTAGGTATGGTAAACACGAGTTGGTTGGGAATATCTGGGAGATTGTGGCTGATAAGTAGGTGGAGGAGATGACTGATATATTGGTGGAGGTGCTGACTGGTATGTGGGCGAGGGTGTTTGGTATGTTGGTGCTGGTTGATATATGAGTGGTGGTGTTTGGTAGGTTTGATATTTCAGTGGGGATTTAGTCCTCTGTGCAACCATTATAGCTCCCACATCTCTTTTCTTGGACTCACTTCCAGATTACAGGGCCTTGCTCGTAGCCTGCAATGCTCCAAAGTTTTTAACAATTCCGCTTTTGATCCCTTCCTCAATTCTCGCACCCAACTTGATAATGTCAGAAAATTTTAAGTTTTCGATTACCATTAGCCGCTCATAATATTGTGGGTCTTGCGCTCGAACAAAAGCATTTGTTCATCTGTTTTTCATCTAGGGTGGGCCTGACTTTAGCTGCTTCAGATCTCCAGTGAGTAGCATACTCGCGAAATGTTTCTGTAGGCTTCTTCTTAAGATTCTGAATATAGAACACATCCAGAGCATTCTCCGTGTTGAGCCTGGACGGGTCCATGAAGTCTGATTCCATGTTCACCCAATTGGACCACTTCCTAGGGTCCTGGCTGATGTACCAAGACAGAGCATCCCCTGTTAGGCTCCTCATAAACAACTTCATGTGAATCTTCTCATCTTTTCCCACTCCCACCAATTTATCACAGTAGGTCCTCAGATGGACCCTCAGATCACTTGTACCATCGAACATCTCGAACTTAGGAGGTTTGTACCCCTCGGGTAGTTCGACATCGGGCTGTATGCAGAGATTTTCGTAGTTTAGCCTTTCAACTCCCTTGCTTCCCTCAACACCTTGCACTCGGCTAGTCAGCTTCTTAAGTTCTTCAGCCAAATTCTTGAAAAACAAATCCTTTTCACTGGATTCAGGTGTGTATGAAATCGGTTGGGTGGAGTGAGGTAGAGTCTCCACGTAGATGGGGTTGTTGTGATGGCCTGGCACCTGGGTATAAAGGTGGTCATTTGTGGAGTTTTGTGGCTCGGGGATAAGTAGTGGAGTATTTCTTAGAGTGTGGCAAGCATTGTATTATGGTGGAGTGGTGTGGTGATGGGTTGTGGGATGATTCTGTTTGTTTGGGGTATTTTGAGGAGGTATGGGATTTTGAGTGTTAGGATGGTTGACATCTGGAACACTGAGTGTGAAGGACAAGTTTTCCAAATTCCGGACCTGCTCTAGCTCTCCTTGGAGCTTCAACAACCTCTGCTCGAGTTGCGACATAGCCTCATTCTGAACCTGAATACCCTGACTGTCATTAGCCTCTGTTCGTTCAACTGTATTCTCTTTCCTGATATTTACCAAATCTTCCATTTTCCCTTTGCCTTTGCTTTTGCCTTTGGGAGGACTAGGAGAAGGAGAGGGTGAAGGGCCCCTAGATCTTGTGTAGTATGATGATGATGCCAGAGTGCACGAACCAACCTTTTGGGAGAGGAATAATAAAAGGAAAGAAAACAAAAATAAAAACAAAAGGTAGCCAAGTCAGAGAGGATTATGAAAATGTATTACAGTATTTAAACACATAGTGCGGGAATATAAAAACATGTCCTAATTGAGAGAATCGTTGTGCCCGAGGTAGGCCTAGCGACAAATTGATTTGGAGAACTTAAATGCAAAAATGCCTCATTTCATTAAATGTAAATAGACGAATCTGAAACGACACTAAAATAATAAGTAGGAAATAAAGTCACTTATGGCCTTATTACATTGATAAAGCGAAAAAGGATATCCTATTCTACATGGTCCCAGATGGACCTTCCCCAGATTCGGCATCCTTGATCCCATCAAACAGGTTCCCTAGCTCGCGCAGTCCTAGCAGCAGGTACACTCTGGCCATATGTCCAACTTCATTCCCCTCAGCTTTCTGACAGTCTTTAACCTTCTTGATGATTGTACCCTCCAGCTCGACTATGCCTCGTTCCAGGTATTCCATCTTCTTGTTGGAACGGGCGACCATGTCTTTTCATTCTTCGATCAATCTCTTGTTGGTTTCGTTTATCTCACGGTGCTCATTCTCGCATTCATGGATCCTCTTGCGCAACCGATTATACGTGATCTAAGCCTCGACACTCTTATCTATGATTCTTTGACCTCGGCTGAACCCTGGCCTGACTAAACCATCCCAATTATCTTCTAACCACCCTGAGTTAAAAGGTGCACAGCTTGCATGATACCTATCTGGTTCAATCGTGTCTTTTTCCATTATGATCTTGCAGTGCCACATATGTTGGGCTTGGCACTTGTAAAGAATATCGTCATCCTGGAAGTCAGCTCGGAAATGATTCATCTTGTCGACCCTTTTCACAACTTGCCTTCTTCTTGCTTGTCTCATGACCCTGAGAGGAACGTAAGGAAATATTCCTCTCAACCCGATTAGCACCAAGTGCGGCGCATCCCTAGACCTGAAAATGAATTCATCTATTGGAAACCACTCGAACATCCACTGTACCTGCTTCTCAATCAGATTATCACAAAACTCTACCCATTCTTTGGCAGTCTCGGGATGGGCAAATCTATCGGGAATATATGTCATTCGCTTGGGGTGATGAAAAGCGATATGATCATTCCATGACCTTCACGGAAGTTCCTGCTGGTACTGACCCTTTTGGAGATGTTCTAAGAGCCACAATTGTAGTAACAAGTTGCAACCCTCGAAGTGTTTAGATCCTCTTTGACAATGTTCTAGAGCTCGGTAAATGTCTGCTATGATCATTGGGACAATGCTGAAAGTTCACCCGTCAATTACCTCCATCAAAGTCTTGGTTACCATAGCTAACCTAGTTGAATCCTTTCCTTCTTTGTTGGAAACACGATTAACCCCAGGAAGCAAGAAATGAAGATAAATACCCTACGGTGAATATTTCCCAAAGATGTAATGGAAAATTCATCATGGTAGATACGGTATGATTTGTTGTGGACGTACCTTTCATATAAGTACTCGAATGGTATGTATGACTGCTTCAAGCATTCTAACTCAGCGTTCTTGTTTAGACCCATCATTTTCAGAAAACCCTTGCCTGTGCGGTTCTCAGGTACTAATAATCCAAGGGTTTCCCAGACTAACCCAGTTAGTCCTCCTATTTCCTCTAACAACGAAGTCATCTTAATGTCCCCAAAACGGAAGACAACTCTTTCGCTATCCCAGAACAAGGTGGAAGCCTCGATTAACATGTTGTTGGTCTTGATGTCTAGGAGAGACAGTAAGTTACCCATGTATTTATTGACAAGTTTCTTATCGCTAGAGTGAAGATCCTCCCACCAGTTTAGGAGCTTTGGGTGGATATTGCTGACATGCCGAATCTAGGGACTTCGTACCTCATATTTATGCATGACAAATATAGTTAGGCCCTTACCCCCACCAGATTCGACTATTTGTACATTACGATTAGCATACAAGCATTTAGTTCTCCAAATAAATGCACAGAACGTGATGATGCCCGTTGGGATTATGAAAAACCCGACGGACTTTGGACAAGGCTATCTTAAAGGGTCATTATGTGGACAACACATTAACCTAGCTAGGTTTGACCATGACGCATGTACAATATAACAGAGTAAAGTTTCTATGGGGTTTTAGACTGGTACCCTTGAGCGGAAAACTCAAAGGGAAGGAACGCAACCGTTGATTGCACTGCTGATCGACTAGTTTTACCGCAAATAAGCCTTTCCGAATTTAGGGGTGATATAAAATAGGAAGGGTGGAACAACTCATCAAGCATTGCTATAGAATTTATATTGGCACGAGTGGAGTATGATGTCGAGAATGATTATGCGATTAATAAGCAGTTAAAGGCATATAGTCATGTATTTGCACGTTGTGAGAGCAGTAAATACAACAATTGTAATTGAAAAAGCAATTACAGAGGGAAACAAGGAAACATGTCAGTTTTGCCTTTGAGAAAGATTAAATACTCGCAAGAAATAAGCAGTTAATTGCACATAAGGGAAAAGGGAAGAGGTGCAAATTCACAAAGTAGTTTGAAATGGTAAAAGCCTAGATTCCCCAGTAGAGTCGCTATGCTGTCGCGTCCCCTTTTTAACTCCTCCTTTAGGATTAGTCTGGGTTTTGACATTATTGGGACAACTCTTTACTTTTTGGAAAGGGTTATACAAGGAATCATATAGTCGCCA
Source organism: Nicotiana undulata (assembly GCA_005239495.1). Lineage (NCBI taxonomy): Eukaryota > Viridiplantae > Streptophyta > Magnoliopsida > Solanales > Solanaceae > Nicotiana > Nicotiana undulata. Next base: position 10,507 of record ML285685.1, read on the forward strand.
CCTAACGATTTAAGGTGAGTTAGGGCACCTACTAAGGGTCATTTACAATCATAGATTTGGATAACCAGAGATAGGGTAAGGGCTTGAAATTACTCCAAGGGGAAGGTGTTAGGCAGCCCTCGGAGTCCACAACTGTGGTTCCCGGCCAAACAACTTTGCGAATTTAAAAAAGTAGCAAATAGTCAATTGAAGTTCAGACAAGTAAGGATTGTTGAAAGAATTCGCAATCTAAGCACACATATGAAAATACATTTGAAAAGATTAAAACCTAAGTAGGGTTTTGAAAGAATTACAATCTAAACACGTATGCAAAGGATATGGGATTTCTAGGTTGTTTATCATATAGGATCACATCAGTACTATGCCCGGTAATCACTCCTAAAAGAGGGGCTACACGTGGCATTAGCACACCGGTCATCATATCCATATCTACCCTTCCCACCCATTAACGATTATTAAACGGGTGTTATTTAGCGACCTCTATGCGTGCTTTTACCCGTCCCTTCTTAATGGACCTGGAGGAATTTAGGATCTCTACCTATGGGCAGTTCTAGACAGACCCCTAAGGTTTAAAGGAGAAAATACTAAGGCAACAAGAAATAACACATAGGACTTCAGCAAATAGTACAGGAAATAGTAGATAAAAGGCTCAGGTTTACCTCCACATGTAATCCATATAAGCATCACTACTCAAACACAAATAAGGGCAGTAGAATCATAGGACATGGTATCTAGGTGAGTATCAGTACACAAGAGATATGCAAATTCCTTTTATAACTCAGAAACAGGGGCCTAACCAGTTTGCCTACTGATTATGAACCTGTTAAGCATTAGGTAGCATGCACAAAGAGGCAGATTTCCAGTTTTAGCAATTTTAATCACTTAAGGCTTGCCTAGGCGTAGGACAGTGTATAATAGTTACCAGACTTATTAAAGAAAACTGTTACAAATTATTTTACCTAAACATGTTGTTCTAGGTGTTGCAAAATACAGGATCATTGCCAGTTGTTTAGAAATAGAGTAACACTGTTTTTATGTCATCCTTTATGCATCAGTAGTTAACTAGGTGTAGTTGAACGAGTGAGACCCTAAACATGATATCTAGTATGCACATACAAGGCAAAATGATTTATATGCAGAATTCCTAAAAGTAGGATTTCTAAGTGCACAACAGGATTGCGGAATATCCTAAAGCAAGATTTCTAAATGCACTCAATTTTTTAGTGGCAGTTTACATTAATGTGTTTATCCTAGAACAGGATTTCTAAGTGATAAACGATAGTACCAAAGTGAGATACTGAGACAGTATGCATGGGACCTAAGAGCATGATATCTAATGTGTGATATGCTTTGCACGTATGAGTCCTAAACATGAATTCTATTGCGCAGACAAGAAATGTAAACCTAAAGAGCATGGTTTCTACCCTTTGATATCTGTAACATGTATATCTGCCCTTCCCATTTTCACTATCCATCCCCAATATTTATTTACAATAAGTTATTACAAACCAGTGTTGCATGAATTACATTAGTGAATAAGAAAAATAAGAAGTTACGCTATAGGGAGCCTACCAATAGGCCTAGATCTCCAGAATTCCCAATGCCAAATGGTGTTTCACAACCTTTCACATAATACGAGTGTGTTAGAGTTCCCTAAGGACCTCAAGGGATCCCGGGCAGTGCTCACACCCAGCTTTTATAACCACAATTGAGTAAGTGCAGTGTGGAAGGGCCAACTCTAATGCATCACAGTTTAGAGGAATCTCATAGGGATCCCTAAGCAATCATATATTAGAGGGGGCAGAACCTAATGTTCTAGGAGTAGAGTGAGAGTGCTTGACATAGTTTTGGAAAGATTTGAGTAGGAGAATAGTTTAAACAAGAAAGACTGGTTCAAAAATGAGTTTTGAAAAAACAGTAGAAGATTCTATTCAATAAAATAGTTTAAAAAGAGTAGGGTAGTTAGAACAATCAACATTCCAATCTCAGGATCAGGACAGCACATGTAGAAGAAGAACTAAGACAAGTTCAACAACCACAAACAGGGTAATGAGGAATTGGGGATAATTATAGAGCATGTAAGTGTAAGCACACAGTAGGCATAGTCATACATAGGTTCAGAATCAAAGAAATCCTCAGGGGATTCAAGGGTTTAAGGTACAATAGGTATTTTAGAACTACAATGAACAAAGCAATCATAAAGTACAAGTTGTATTACCACAGAGAAGTTTAGACTAATAATCAGAGAAACATAATTGAAGTAGAATCTAAAAGGGGGATATAAACATGCTAAGTCTAAGAAAGGGAGCACATTCAGAAACATGCTAATAAGCAATGAAACAGACACATTAGTTGCAAGTAGAACCATAAGTAAAAACAAACTAAGAACAGGATGAATTGAAGTAGTAAAAGAATCATGTTATTTTTTAGACTTGAATTGAAATCAGGACATACTAGTATAGGAAATAGTAAACACAGAATGAAGAGCAAGAGAGTAGAATAATCAGCCTTGGTTTGCAGCCGACTGTCTTAGAATAATAGCAAGTAACCAGAGAGTGAGAGCAGAAGGGAATATTTGTAATTGTGAGAGAGTTTTGAACATTGTGTTTGTTTCTGTGCTAATGAAAGAGCCATGTACTTATAGTTCGAAAATAAGCAGCCAAATAAGGTAAAAATAATATTTCAGCAGTAATTGTAGAAATATATGTCAATTAGAATCAAATTAGCATGGGACCTAAGAGCATGATATCTAATATTTCAGCAGTAATTGTAGAAATATTGTCAATTAGTCATATTCAAACGGTAACAAGCAGGTGATAAAATAAGGAAAGAAAATCATATAAGGTTGATTATAACACATAATGAAATGGAATAAGTATAATACATGTATATCACACGTAATAAAGATTAGATTCAGAATGTTATAATTAAGGAAAGAATTGAGAATCAGTTTAACAGTCTAGTCGACTATAGAATAAGGTAAGGAAATGTTTTAAAATGTCAAAATCAGTACAAAATATTATAAAAATAAGTGGAAGATCAATCACAAAGATTCAGGGATTCATAAATAGAAAATTGCACTGATTTAGCATAACCTTATGAGAATAAGAGTAATAAACATGTAATAGGCAAATCAGAACCCTAAGAATAAGAGTATGCTAAAAATTAGGGATTCATATAGAGCATAGTCTAAATTAACAGAGTAGGCAGAATAAATGAAAAATCAGAAACATTGATGGACAAAATCAAAGAAAATCAGAGCTAGCACGCATAATAGACATGAGTAATCGAAATCAGAAACCTTAACATGCAAACATAGTGTAAAAATCACAGAATCATAGAATATTCATGAGAAACAAACACATATGCAAATTAATCGAACAAATACTCAGAATCACAGATGAAAAACCAAGAAAACTTAGGGCTTTAGCAAAATAAATCAGGCAAAAGGGGGAAAAGATAAAATAAATGCTCAAACATAGTAAATCATGGGATAATACAAAAAATCAGAAAGAAAAACTGTTTTGAAACGGGGTTTAAGAACCCTAGTTTTGAAGATGAAAAGTCGTAATAAGAAAATCGAAATACTTTATAAGGAAAATCACAGAATAACTCGTAACACGCCCGGATCCATTACAGATCTAAAACAAATCAAGGGATAGTAGTTAGGGTTTCATGTAGATGACCCAAAGAGAAGGAGAAACGACTTAGAACCACTAGTTCTAGCCGGAAACAGTAAAATCATATGTCATGGATGGCCGGAGAATGGCATGAAGAACCTTTGGGAGGTGAGTGAACCGCCTTCTAGTTCCCTTGAGGACCTTAAGGCAGTGATACCCAGCGTATGAAGAGAGCCATGAGACTAGGAGGGTGGTGAGACCACCATGCTTTCCGGCAAAGCAACGACATGTGAGAGCTTAGGTTAGCACAGAGAGTTGATGGATATGAGAGATGTAACGACGGAGAGGATGAGAGGGAAATGAGAGGGAAAAGGGGTAGGTCATTAGGCTTAATTAAGGTAAGGGTTAATTTGGGACGTTGATCAAAATTGATCAATGGTCCAGATTAAACACAGGATTGGGTCGGGTAGGATAGTGTATTGGGCTTGGGTTCTTTGGGCCATTTAATTGAGTTGGGGTCTTGATTAATTAGGCTATAATTGAAAATAAAAGCGGCTAGTTGTGAAATACCCAATTAAATTAAATAAAACAATTTATAAAATAGCTAATAATTGTACAAAAACGAAATTCATGCATAGAAAATAGTTAACAATGATTTATTTAGTATTTCAAGAGACAAATAATTAATTTTTGGATAAAAATAGCATAAACTCATATAATTGGGCTATTATTACAAAGTCATTGCAATTATAGCCAAAGGGTGCTAATTTGGCTAATTGTGAAATTATTTGGCCTTAATAAGACCATAAATAATTAATGAAACTAAGAAATGCTTTTGAAATCATTTGTAATGCAAATTTTATAATTATTTATTGAAAATAAAATGTTGAATAATTTAATAAAAGCATAGGAAAATTATGAAAAAATATCAATTGCCATTGATACATGACTTTGAAGCTATGTATGTAATTTTAAAATATTTTGAGGAAAAAATTGGGTATTAACACCCTCCATCATGGTTTCCAAGTCTTACAACTCCAGAGCTTTTGTAAATATGGGGTATGTGTGCATTCAAGGGTCATGGGTCAAGAAACAAGAGAGTGAAGTCAAGCCTGCTCCAATCGAATCTAAATCCAAACCCTATGCCTCTCTTCCTAGCCAGAGTGATCCTGATTTGGCTGAAAAGCTCCAGTGCATTAGCTCTCAACTAGCTGAGATTAAGGATCTCCTCTCTGCCACTCAGTCTACTGTTGGTGACATCCATACCATCTCCAAGGAGATATGATCTGATATTTCTACAAATTGAGTTGCAGTTCTCAGGGTAAAGGAGAATGCTGTCAAGGCATTCAAGGAGATTTATGACAGGTTTGATGGAATGAGCATCTCAGCCACAACCAGCTTTGATCAGATGAAGGAGGTGATTTGCAATACTCTTACATACTTTCTGCGCCGTTAATGTGGATGTTTCAGACAATTATTTTTGTGTTTTGTTATTTTTTTGTGCTTGGACTGGGTAACCAGTCGATGGATGTTTTTTTGAAACTCTATAACTGCAAAACTCCCTTCTTTTATCAATCATCTTTTAGTTTGCATTCTCTCTTTGCTGATGTAAAAAAGGGGGAGAAATGAATATGTATGTAATAAGACAGGTAAATCTATTCAGGACAAGTCGACTCTAGCGGAATAGCAAGCTACGTATGCAGATCAAGTCGACTACAACACTTTTTGAGGGGGAGCACGATCGAGTCGACTACATCACCTATTGAGGGGGATCAGAAACAATTGACTATCATAATCCTCTGAGGGGGAGTAAATACAGGGAAGTCAACTGATGTTTATACATATATTATTTTGTCATCATCAAAAAGAGGGAGATTGTTAGAATCTGATTTTAATGATGCAAATAATATATCTGTTGTGTGTAGGTACCTCTCAAGATTAAAAGAACAAGATCACTGGCGAATCCAAAATTGAGGATATTGCAGAAGAAGTAATGAAGCAGATTGAATCTAATACAATCGTGATGGTATCCAAGACTAAGGAAACAATAAAAGGCTGATGAAAGAACGACATAGTAGATTGCGGAAAGAATAAAGGAATCAAGCAATCAACGACACCAAGAATCACTCACGCGGCTAAAAACTGGAAGCCCAAGATCATAAGAGGATTTTAGCGCATCCCTTTGAGCCCCAGCCGTTGAAGAACATCCTTATTCTTGGAAAGAATCAATTTCTTTCCAAGGATCAAATCTCTTGGGTTGGCAGCGTCTCTTCAGCAAGCAAAGCTTCCTCAAATATATAAACTCTCTTTTGTACATTAGAAAGACATACTTTGATCGAACCAATTACCCTATCTTTTTTCTACTACATACAAACATTGTAGCTCCTAAAAGATCTGCTGTGTAACAAGTTGGAGAAGAAAGAGAGATAACCACTGGTGAGGCATTGTATCAAAAAAATAAATCGAGAGTCACTGAAAGATAGCCATAGGTATAAACTACACCATCTCTATATTCTCGAAGAACATCATTCACTGAAAGAGAACACCCTTGCAACCCAAGGGGACTGGACTAGGATTCACATTGAATCCGAACGAGTATAAAATTCCGGTGTCTTTAATTCCTGCACTTTTATTACTGTCTTTACATTATGCTGTGTTATAACTTCGTTACTATTTCTAGTCGACTAATTAGATAACCAATCAACTAGTAAAATTAATAAAAAAAATAGTCAATTTACCCCCCTCTTGTACTTTCAGATTTTGGATGTGGGCGTATGTTTGTATCGAGTTTTTGGGTGACCCGGGAGCATTTCGGTGCTTATTATGGAAAGTTGGCATTTTGGAAGAATTTCATAAGTTTGGGTTGATGTATATTTTAATGTTATTGATGTCCGTTTGGGACTCTGAGAGTGACAATAGCTCCGTATGGTGATTCGGGTCTTAGTAGTGCGTCCGAACGTGGATTTGGAGGTTTGTAGGCCATTTCGGGATTATTTGGTTAAAGCTGGAAGTTGAAGGTTTTTGGAAGTTTGAACGGGAGTGGAATTTTTTATATCGGGTTCGAATTCCGATTCCGGAAGTGGGAGTAGGTCCGTAATGTCAATTATGACTTGTATGCAAAATTTAAGGTCAATCGAAATTGATTTGATAGGATTCAACATCGAATGTATAAGTTGCAATTTCTTCGCTTCATTAGGCTTGAATTGGGGTTGTGATTCGTGTTTTTAGCGTTGTTTGATGTTATTTGAGGCCTTGACTAAGTCCGTGTTATGTTTTGAGACTTGTTGGTATGTTCGGACGGGGTTCCGAGGGATTTTGGGGTGGTTTCAAACCATTTCTAGGCAATTTTTTGCTGTTAGGTTTTGGCTACGATAGTTATGTGATCGAGAGGAATATGATGTGATCACGATGAGTAAAATGGGAGAAATTGGCCAGTGATTCGCGACCGCAAAAGACATTTCACGATCGCGTAGAGGAAAGTTTCTGCTGCACTAACCCGAGTTTGGAAGCTTGGATCTCGCAATAAAAGTTGTAGCCCTTTGTGTCTAGTTTTTATAAAACCAAACGATATGTCATTTGGAGTTGTTTACGAATTGTTATGCTTGGTACACTACAACCTATCTGGGAAGAGTTTGGAAATCGCAAAGAAGAAATTTGTGTTGCACAGGGCTGACTTTGGCAGCTTATATCCCATAATATATATGGAACTGGGAGATGAGAAAAGCATGAAAGTTCTAGCCCTTGGTGTCTCGTTTTCAAAGAGCAAAACCATTTGCAATTTGGAGTTTTGTATAAAACGTTATGACCATTATATTAAAGTCTGTCTCGAAGACCTGGGCACTTGTTCTTCGCGATTGCGAAAGGCAAATTTTGGGCCGAGAAAAGTTGTGCTTCGAGACCGCGAAGAGTAAATACCTGTGCAGAAGCTATATTTCGAGGTTTCGGCCATTTTTAACATATTTGGAGCTATGAAGGTCGGATTGAAGAGAGTTTTCACCATATGGATTGGGGTTAGTGTTCTATATCAAAAGGTGGCTATACTTCATGATTCTATGGTTATATTCATAATTTATTTCGGATTTAAATGGAAGAAATCAAGATTTTTGCAAAACTTTTCAAGAACGAAAATTTAAGATTTGGAGGTCAAATTGTTATCGGAATTCGATAAAACTATTATGGTTGAACTCGTATCGCGTCGGGTTCCAAGACGTGGGCCCCACTGCCAACTTTTTGAGCGAAGTTGGGAATTTTTATAAATTTTTAAATTTCAAGCATTGGAGTATATTTTTGATTAATTTGTGTGTTGGGGCTTTAGAGCGAAATTGTGACCAGAAAGTGGCTTTAAGACGAGATAAGTCTCCTTTCTAACCTTGCAAGAGGGAATTAACCCCATAGGTGAATCAAATTATTATGCGCTTCTATTTGTGGGGGCTACATATGCACGCGGTTAAGAGAGTTGGTGCGTAGCTACTATTATGCTTACGTCCGGGTAGTCTAGGAACCAAATCATGATATTCTTGCGATGCTTGCACCCTACTTGTTAATTTAATTGCTCAAGAAATATTGAAACTTGATAAAGGAATTATAAAAGGTTTAACTTCATTTTTCTTGACTGCCAACAATAATTTGTATTTCCTTGAATAATTTACCCTTATTAAATCTTGAATTGGTTGTTTTAAATGTATTTTTTTGAGGAGCGGGCCGAATGCCACGGTAGCAAATAGATGCATCTATGGTTCGCGTCGTTCGACCCTCGATAATGCACAATTTAAATATTTATGTTGGATCAAGCCGTATGACCTCGACATTATTTGAGCATGATTGAATTGGTTGCTTTGAAATTTATATTAGTTGATATTTCTTCATTGAACTGAGACACAAAACTGTTAAATGAGGAAAATGAATTTGAAAATTTCCTATTAACAAAATAATTGCTTACTTACTTCATGTTATTGAGATTACAGCCATCCTATACAATCCATTCTTAATTAATCTTATCGACATTTTATTGTTAGCCCATAGTAGTGTCAGAGTCGACCCCACATCACTACTTCTTCGATGTTAGACTGGATACTTACGAGGTACGTGTTGATTTACGTACTCATACTACACTTGCTGCACATTTTTGTTCAGGTGCATTTATGTCTACTGGCCTTATGGGCGCATAGGCGCGGTTATTGCGGGGACTTAGGTAAGTTGCATTCCACGTTATGAGTCCTCAGCACGCATAGAGTCTCCATCCTAGTTATTTTAAATTTTTCTTGTTTAATGTTGTATTCTAGATAGATGTTGTATGTTATCATACTTCCTAGTCAATGCTCATGCACTTGTGACACCGGGTTTTGGGGATACTTTTAAGTTGTTATGCATTAAAGTTGTAAGAATATTGTCATTTACTCGATAAATTTTATCCCTTACTACTTAATTAAAGGAAATTATGATTTCAAAAATACTAAACTACAACAACAACAACAACAACAACAATATACCAAGTAAAATCCCACTAGCGGGGTCTGTGGAGGGTGGAGTGTACGCAAACCTTACCCCTACCCCGAAAAGGGTAGAGAGGCTTTTTCAGAGAGACTCTCGGCTAAACAGGAGAGACAATAATATCAGAAAAGAAACAAGAGCAAAGGAATATAACAACCAAAGATGCAAGAAAGAAAATAACAACAAAGAATAAGTGAAAGGACAATAACACAAAATTATGAAAAAAATAATGTAAACACAACATAGACTGCTAACAAACCTAAACAAAACTCTATCAGACTACCCGGTACAAAAAGGGAAGAACTCTCGACTACCCCCTAGCCTACCACCCTAATGCTCGACCTCCACATGTTCCTATCAAGAGCCATGTCCTTGGAAATCTGAAGTCGTGCCATGTCTTGCTTGATCACCTCGCCCCAATACTTCTCAGGCCTCCCTCTGCCTCTTCTCATACCTGTCAAAGTCAATCGCTCACACCTCCTAACCAGTGCATCTAGGCTTCTCCTCCGCACGTGTCTGAACCATCGAAGCCGCACTTCCCGCATCTTGTCGTCCACGGGAGCCACGCCCACCCTCTATCGAATATCTTCATTCTGAATCTTATCCAGCCTAGTAAGCCCACACATCCATCTCAACATCCTCATTTCTGCTACTTTCATCTTCTGGATATGTGAATTCTTGACTGGCTAACACTCAGCTCCATAAAACATGGCCGGTCTAACCACCGCTCTATAGAACTTACCATTGAGTTTCGGTGGAACCTACTTGTCACACAGAACTCCAGACGCTAACCTCCATTTCATCCACCATACCCCAATACGGTGCGTAACATCCCCGTCCATCACAAATACTAAAATGAGTAATAAATTTAATCTGTTATTAGTTGCCTTGCCTGACAACAGTGTTAGGCGCCATTGTCGCGCCCCCTTTCGGATTAGTCGGGGTCTTGACATTATTGGCACAACTCGTTTCCTTTTGGGGAAGGGGTATGCAAGGATTCAAAGAGTCACAACCTAACGAATTAAGGTGCGTTAGGGCACCTATTTAGTGTCATTTACAAACAAGATTTAGATAACCAGAGAAAGGGTAAGGCTTGAAATTACTCCAAGGGGAAGGTGTTAGCACCCCTAAGAGACAACAACTGTGGTTCCCGGCCAAACAACTTTTTGAATTTAAGCAAGTAGCAAATAGGCAATTAATGTTTAAAGAGTTTTGAAAGATTCGCAGTCTAAACACACATGTGTCACAAAAGTTTGAGAAATATTTAATATCTAAGTAATGTTTTGAAAGAATTATAATCTAAACCTGTATACAAAAGATAGGGGAGTCCTAGGTTGTTTGTCATATGGATCACATCAGTACAATACCCGGTAATCACTCCTCAAAGAAGGGCTACACGTGGTATTAGCGCACCGGTCATCATATCCATATATACCCTTCCCACCCCTTAGCGGTTATTAAAGTGAGTGTTGGACATCGACCTCTATTGCGTGCTGTTACCCGTCCCTTCCTAATGGCCCTGGAGGAGTTTAGGACCTTCTACCTATAAAAGGCAATTCTAGGCAGACCCTCAGGTTTAAAGGAAAAATACTAAGGCGACAAGCAAAACATATAGGACTGCAGCAAATAGGAACAAAGAAGAGCAGATAAGAGGCTCAAATTCACCTCCACATATAATGCAAATAGACAGCACGACTCAAACATAATTAAGGGCAATACTATTAATTAGAACCCTAAGACATAGTGTCTAGGTGAATTCAGAACATAAGCAGATATGCAGATTTTTGTTATAACTCAAAGATGAGCCCTAATCAGTTTACCTACTGATTTAGAACCTGTTAAATATTAGGCAGCATACACAAAAGAGACAGGTTTCCAGTCTTAACAATTTAATTACCTAAGGATTTCCTAGGCGGGGGAGAGTGTATACTAATTACTAGAATTATTAGAGAAACTGTTGTAAATTGTTACCTAAACATGTTGTTCTAGGTGTTGCAAAGCACAAAATTATTGCTAGTTGTTTTAGAGAAACTGAGTGAATTTGTTTTATACCCTTTTCATGCATCAGCAGTTAAGCTAGGTAAAATTGAACGAATAGGATACTATAACATGATATCTAATGCACAAGTAGAGATGCAGAATGATGCATATGCAGAATTCCTAAAAAATAGGTTGTTTAAATGCAAAGTAGTCACAGTGTTAAGCATGGTTTCAGAATATGCAAAGTGACAATTTTTAGTGTTATTTGTCCTAGAATAGGATTTCTAAGCGCGTAGTAAGGTAATGGCATGATGATACATGATAACGATTCATATTAATATATTTATCCTAACACAGGATTTCTAAATGATATAACAGTAGTATCAAAATGGTATGCTGAAGTAGCAGACATGAAACCTAAGAAGCATGATTTCTAATGCATCATTTGCAGGCATTGATCCTAAACATGAGTTCTATTGCGCAAATAGAAATATAAACCTAAAGACATGATTTCTACCCTTTAGCATGCATAGTTACCCTTCCCCTTTCACTATCTGTCCCCAATAGTTGTTTACAAATAATTATTACAGACCATTCGCATGAATTACATAAATGAATAAGAAAAAGAAGAATTTATACTATAGGGAGCCTACCAATAGTCCCAAGATCTCCAAAATTCTTAATGCCAGCAGGTTTCACAGCCTTTCATATAATCCGGGTGTGTCAGAGTTCCCTAAGGACCTCAAGGGATCCCGGGAAGTGCTCACACCCAGATTTTCATAACCATAATGAGTAAGTGCAGTGTGGACAGGCCAACCCTAATGCATCAGAGTTCAGAGGGATCTCATAGGGATCCCAAATCAGTCACACATTAGAGGGGCAGGACCTAAGTTTCTAAGAGTATAATGAGAGTGCTTGACATAGTTTTGAAAAGATTAAGTAGGAGAACAACTTTTGAAAATAGACTAGTTTGAAATAAGCTCTAAAGAACAATAGAAGAGCTTTACTTTAGTGAAAAAAATTTGAAAGAAAAGAGGGTAAGACAATCAGAGTCTCAGAATCACAAAAGTGCACAAAGGACATAAGACAAGAACCAGAACAAGTTTAACAATCACAAGTAGGGGAATGAGGGGTTGGGGACATGTATTAAACCTATAGGGAAAACACACAGTGACAGAGTCACACCTAGGTTGAACATGGGTTCAGGACTACATAGAGATTAAGTAACATATAGTGTGGATTGTTGTGTGCCATGAATCAAAAAAGACAGAAGTGGGCAGAATCACATTGAAACAAGCAAAAAGTGGGTAATCAACATGCTGAGTCTAAATGGGGGGGGGGGGATACTTAACATGTAAAATGGATAACAATGTAATCAAGTTAAGTGCAAAAATCTGTGATGACCGAAAAGGTCATCCTAAATAATTCTAGCTAAATCTGTGTTCCGAGGCTTCGGAAGCCTTCGTTAATCTCACCTCGATATGCGTGCGCAGCCCAGGCATTTAGCCGGGAAGCTTCTATGTGAAAATTTGATAAAAATAGAATTTTGAATGAAATAATTGAATAAAGTTGACTTTGGTCAATATTTTTGGTAAACGGATCCAGACCCGTGATGTGACGGTCCCGGAGGGTCCGTAGGAAAATATGGGACTTGGGCGTATGCCCGGAATCGAATTTCGAGGTTCCAAGCCCGAGAAATGAATTTTTAAACAAAATTGTTTTCTGAAAATAATAAAGATTTTTGAAAAAGAACTTTGATGTGAAAACTGTGTTACCAGGCCCGTATTATGGTTCCGAGGCCCAGAACAGGTTTATTATATGTTATGTGACTTATCTGTGAAATTTGGTGTAAAACGGACTTGAGATGATGTGATTCGGATTAAAAATGGGAAATTTAGAAGTTTATGAAGTTTGAGAAAATTCTATGAGTTTTGATGTTTAATTCCTTGTTTTGATGATATTTTGATGATTTAAATACTTGCACAAGTCCGTAGGATGGTTTGGGAGTCGTGTGTGTTTTTTGTTTTGAGACCCGAGGGCTCGGGTGAGTTTCGGGTAGCTAACGGGGTGTGAAAAGTGCTAAAAATCTGGTTTTTGGGTTGTTTGCTGGTGTTTGAGATTTTTGTACTATGCGATCGCATTAGTACCTCCGCGATCGCATAGCAGTGCGTAGAGGGGTAGGAATAGTACTCTATGCGATCGCAAAGGTATGTCCGCGATCGCAAAGGTATGTCCGCGATCGCACAGAGTTAGGAATTGCTGGGAGGGGCTGGGGTCTTGTTCAGTGCGACCGCACCCTTTGATCCGCGGTCGCAGTGTTATAGCCTATTATTCCTATGCGATCGCACTTAGAGCTCCGCGATCGCAGTGCATGTGACCCCGCTACTCTACACGATCGCACCCTTATTTCCGCGATCGCATAGGGTTATTTCGCCCAGTTATTAAAATACCCAAAAACAGAACACTCCATACGAGATTTTATAATTTTACACTTCCTCCTTCTCCCCCAAGCCTCCATAGACAAAATTCAAGCCCTCCAACCTCCATAGCTCCATAGGTAAGTGTTCTTAACATCATTTTCTCTCACTTTCATCAACTAAACACTAGAATCTAGGCCTAAAAACATGAAATCAAAGTGGGAAATTGAGTTTTTGGGTAGTGTTAGGTTTTTGGGAAAATTGGGTGATTCAACCTCAATTTGGGGTCGGATCTTAAAACTAATTACATAATTGAACTCGTGGGGTTATGGGTGATCGGGTTTTGGTCCGAACCTCGAGTTTAGACCACGTGGGC